>OZ022263.1:86739648-86744648 GCA_963978885.1 Nemotelus pantherinus | reverse complement strand
GATTGCTTCACTCACGTGTTACCCATCTCTAATATATATATATATATATATATATATATATATATATATATATATATATATATATATATATATATATATATATATATATATATATATATATATATATATATATGTATATGTATATATATACATACATATATATAACATCAAACAATTTCAGTGAAAAATCTCAGGAACGCACCATCCGATTGAACTGAAATTTCCAGGATACATTGGTGTATATGAAAAATGGCTCCGGCGGCCATTTTAGCGATACTTTTAATAAAGTTTTTATTCTGTCAAAGAAGAGCTTTTGAAAAACAAAGACTATGGAATGAATTTCAAACTCTTCCTACAAGTAAATATGATAATGCTTTTGAATTTGTTAGCCCTATGCGTGTGCTAGACGCCTGAAATGAGATTGAGAAAAATTGAAAATTTTTTAATTGCGATAACTATTTACCACAATCATTAAAATCATTATGAAACTTCACAAACAAGTTGATGTTACTAAATTGTCGACTCGTGTAGTTTTTCATGAACTGCTGGCAGCCCTGCAGGTACGGCAGGCATTGAAAGTGAAAACATTCAAGCTATCGACTCTCCTGAAAAATGTCCGTCTTTTACAGTAAAAACTAACTTATATCGAAGTCTTTTGTTCACGTGAACTCACGCCTCAATTATCAGATAAAGTGGAAATTCGGTACTTTTCTGTTAACCCCCCCGCCCCATTTTTTTCACATTTGGTTGTTGCAATGCTTCTAAAATTGATTAGAAAGTAGTAATTAACCTAAATTATGATGGAAAAACACGTTTAAAAGAAAAAAAAAATTTTTTTAAATGTTTTTTTAAATTAATTTTTTAATTTAAAAATTAATTAAATTAATTTAAATTTAAAATTAATGTCACATAACAGTGAGAGTAAATTTTGCTCTATTTTTGACGTCTTACCTTTCCGAAGCTTCAACGCAATTTACAATTAAGCAATTATTTTACAATTTATTTTACAATTATTTTACAGCAGGCCTCCCCAACAACACATTAACTTTTGAGAAACTCATTCTGCCACATAAAAATGGGAAAACAATTTAAAATCGGAAAAAAAAATTTTTTTTTAAAATGCATTTTCCCATCTCAATTTTTGTGGAGTAACACTTTTTAACCCATTTCGAGCAGTTTTCATTAAAAAAATTAAAAAAAATGGAGGGAAAAAACAGAAAAGTACCAAAATTTATTCTCACTGTTATGTGACATTAATTCCAAATTTAAATTAATTTAATTAATTTTTAAATTAAAAAATTAATTAAAAAAAAATTAAAAATTTTTCTTTTTTTTTAAACGTGTTTTTCCATCATAATTTTGGTTAATTATTACTTTCTAATCAATTTTAGAAGCATTGCAACAACAAAAAGTGAAAAAAATGGGGGGGGGGGTAAACAGAAAAGTACCGGAAATTCACAGAATGTGTTGTTAATACGTAGAACCAGGTCTGAAAAAAATCGTTTTTGAATGCGGGCAACTCTGCGCCAGTGGTGCCATCTTGAAATTTTATAAAAAAAACTGCTTATTGCCCTATGAATTCTGATTCCGTAACTACATTTTCTTGAAATTGACACAGTAGCTGAACCTTATTCTAGGCCGTAGTTGGTAGAAATTTGGTCGAAAAATTCTGTTAATGCTACCAGCTATTGTATATTTGGTGTCTTGGTTTTTGAAAATTCGCTCAAGAATATAAAGCTTTTTGCCTTATAACTTCCAATGCAATCATGATATCAAAGCGAATTTCATATGATAAATGAAACTTATAGGCATTATTCAGAACGAATGTGGTTAAAAAACCATGATTTATATATTTATTTAGATTTACAATATCTTTATTAAGCGATTTTATCGTACAATTTTCAAACTGTAATGATCTTGGCTATTTTTGGCTTTGATGCTAGCGTAGGGTTGCCAGCGCTAGACGTTTTTGCTATTTTCGTATCATTAAATGCTTACATTAAATATTTATATCGCGAACATTTACAACGAAAATAAGTTACCAATGTTTAAATTTTCTATGGTCTAAAAATTTAGAAACATCTTTCTATTCTTGTCACTATCGACGAAACCATCGGATAAAATCGAGATTAATTGATTTTGACGTGAAGCAATTGTGGGAGACTTTTAATTGCGGTGCTCATAAAGTATTGCAAGCACTAAGCATTTTCTTTGTTTATGTAATGTTATGCTGCTTTCAAAGTTTTGCTGTGTTTGGCTTTCCTAAATCTTGAAATTCACCCAAGTGGTAGTCCTGACTTCCTTCCCACCATATCAGTTTAAATGCAGTGTTAAAATCAAAGTGGTGTTGTACTCGAAACAGGTTGGTGCACGTGTGGTAGAATATGCACTCAAAATCTACATGACTCTTCTATTGTTCATCGAACATTAGTATTTCTCATCATTTGACAATGCTAAAATTTTCGGCAGCTGTTAATGTATATGAATCGTAAGATATTTCTACAGATAAAAATCTTTAGCCCTTACCGTGGAAACAAATATTTTGAAAAACCAAACACAGAAAGTAAAATACTATAATATTTTCAGCTTAGATATGATGTTGTTTTGTCAATTTCAAATCCTACGTGGTCGCTAAGTGCCTAAAAGTGGACAAGGAAAATTTGTGAGATTTGGACAAAATACTCGTAACTGCAGAATGTTTTGACTTACGTACACAATACGGTCTGGTAACTTTTGATGAATGTGCAAGCAACCCTGTGACTACGATAGATACCTATACAGAAAACCGTCATATCATCGACCCTCCTTAAATATTTTCGCTTTTCCACCAAAATGCAATCAATAAAGAACCTATATGCTTTGTCCAGTCAACGAGAATTAACTTTTTAAAACTTGATATTGCATAAGAACAGTTGGATATCCCCAACTTTCCTCCATTTTTATCACCAGCAAATTCCATTCACGAGAACTGGTAGTTAGATCTATATGGAAGGTTCTAAACTGGTGCTAGCAAAGGGCTGTCATTACCAAGCATTTTGATTAATTTTGCACTAGCAATTTTGCACTTGCAATGTTGCACGTCTGCAGCTAAACTAAAACACAAATGAGTAGATGTTCCTTTAGTTACGTATCTAAAACTTAACCAATTAGCTTTAATTATTTATATTTAATATATTTGTTTCTATTTGAGCTTATAGTCACAACATTATTTAATTTTACTATATTTTTTTAATCTTCAACAGCATTTATTGAAACTTTTCACAATCCTTGACTTCGTAGCAACAACATTAATTTTTTCAGAAAACTTCATTCATTTTTCACTTAGCCTATTTGTATGTTGAAATTATGATTTCAACATGCATGCATTCAAAACAGTACATGCATTGAACATCTATAAAAAAAACTTTTTCGACTGTTCTTCGATAATCAGCATTTGATATTTTTTACTAATGTTCGAAGAAGAACATTAGTATTAAAATCACTTTGGCCAAAAATTCATATTTCTATATATATATATAAATATATATATATATATATATATATATATATATATATATATATATATATATATATATATATATATATATATATATATATATCATCAAAAAATTTCAGTGAAAAAATCTCAGGAACGCGCCATCCGATTGAGCTGAAATTTTCAGCACACATTGGTGTATATGCAGAATAGTGCCAGGTCTCACAAAAAGTTAATAATCTTTAACCCTTTGGCGCCGGCGGCCGTTTTAGTGATTTTTTTAATGTACCTATTATTCCGTACACAAATAATTTTTGCAAAAATAAAGTTGACGATATAAATTTCGAACAAGTTTTACATGTGAATCGGATAACGTTTTGGAATTTTTTAACCCCATGTGTGCGCTGGGTGCCTAAAATGAGAACGGGAAAATTTGAAAATTTTTAAATTGCGATAACTTTTGACAAAGCTATTCAATCATTACGAAATTTTCAGAACATATTTGTTTTATTTAGTTGTAGATAAATGTACGTTTTAATGAGCGTGCTAGCAACCCTGTAGCTAGGGCAGGCACAGAAAGTGAAAACTTCCAAATCATCGTCTCTCTTGAAAAAAATTCGTTTCTTAAAAAAAAACCACTTATATGTAAATTTTGTTCTTTGTTTACATAAACAAAGAAAAAAATTTGATATGGTATAACGGGCACGCCTGGTAACCCTTGCCCAAGTTACCTATATTTTTAGCATCAAAAACTTCTGTTCACGGAAACTCACGATATGATGAACAGAATTTATTGAAATTTGCAGAATGTATTGGTCTTAAATAGGACCAGGTCTGATAGAAGTGATTTTGAAATGCGGGCGATTCTGTGCCAGTGGTGCCATCTTGAAAAATTACTAAAAAAGATAACTGCTTTTAGCTCTATAAGTTCTGATTGAATCGTTCGATTTTGACGAAATTCACACCGTAGCTTCACCTTACTTCAAACCACGTTTGAAGTTGGTTGAAAAAAATTTGGTTGAAAAATTCGGTTGGAGCTGCCAGCTATGATAATTTTGGTGTCTTAAATTTGAAAAAATAAAAATTTGGAAGTGAAAACATTCAAACCATCGTATATCCTAAAAATTGTCCGTTTCTACAATAAAACCAATCTGTTTACAAATCTTATGCTCAATCTACACAGTCAAAGTAAAACTTTGGAAATTTCATGTCGGACAAGAACGGTAACCCTTTTTCAGTTAACCTATATTTTTAGCTTCAAAAACTTCTGTTCACGGGAACTAACGAATCAATAATCAGATAGAATTGAAATTTACAGAATGCATTGGACTTAAATAGGGCCAGGTCTGATAGAAGCGATTTTGAATTGTAGGCAACTCTGTTCCAGTGGTGCCATCTTGAAAAATTACAAAGAAAAAAAAATGCTTTTTGCCCTATGAAATGTGAATAAGTAACCAAATTTTCATGAAATTGACAAAGTAGCTGCACCGTACTCTAAACTCTGTTTGATAGAAATTTGGTTGAA
>OZ022263.1:86594648-86734648 GCA_963978885.1 Nemotelus pantherinus | reverse complement strand
TGCCTTGGCAAAGTCTAAAGAGAAAACACTAATCGAGGAACAATCTCCGAGATTGCAACGAGGACATACGAAGGAGAGAAAGACGAGAGGAGTAAGGACAATAGGAAATATTAAATTTAAAAAGAAGCGAGCGAGTGAACCTGCGCTGAACAGATTCAATGGCGTCAGATAAATACTGAAAGCGCGGAGAACAGATTTGGCACGCGTATTCTCGAATACTGTATACCAAAGAGACAAATAAATGAATACAGGAGGAAATGTTGGTAAACATATACGAAGAACGCAAGACAAATCCAGCAATCCTAGAGGCATTGGACGTCATATTCATGACATGAACATCAAACTTAACTTTGAGTCAAACACCAGTTGTCTTGACACCAGAGATTAGGAGCAAACAAGTCAGCTTGCAATTGATGAAAATCATTCGCAGACTTGATTGCTCTATATAATTTTAAGTCATCTGCATATAAAAGACAGAGAGAATTGATAACAGAAGGAAGGTCATTGACAAACAAGATAAAAAATAAGGGACCTAAGACAGAACCTTGAGAAACAGTGGGAACTATAGGAAAGGAAATGGAACCATTAAAAGTAACTCTGCAAGGACGACTATGAAGATAAGAAGAAAACCAGGAGAGGAAGGGACCAAAAACACCGAAACCATTAAGTTTAAGGAGCAGCAGGTTATGGTTCACAGAACCAAAAGCCTTGGAAAAGTCTGTGTAAATTACATAACCTTGACGTTGACAATCGAAGGCAAAGGCTACAAAATTAGTGAACTCCATAAGGTCGGTCGATGTGGAGCGACCCTTGATGAAACCATGCTGCTCAGGAGCAAGTAAGGGCTATAGGGACGCATAAATTCTATTGTAGACAAGACGTTCAAGGATTTTACTGAAATAGCAGAGGAGGGATATAGGACGATAATTGGAAACAACGGAAGGATCACCACATTTGAAGATTCGGAAAATATTGGCGGCAAAACAAAGCTTAAAGTTTTTTTATAAAAGTTTTATAATGGGATGGCCAGTAGCTTAGGAGGTAGGTGAATTCGGAATAAGGAGTTAGGTGTATGCTGAAAAATGCGTGAGTTCTGTAAAGAAACTTTTTTTAATAAGTGCTTATAGCCTCAACTTACTTAAGTTCACTATTTTTTGAAACTACTTACAAAAACTTAAACAACATCTACTCCATTAAAATTTCATGCTCAAATTTATACCAACTCAAAGAAAACTGCTCAGCATTTTTTATGTCACTATTTTTTTTATCTCATTATTTTCATTAACTAAATTCGAGGTTTGAGCTCGAAAATTTGCTAAATTATTGCATTTATCCTATCTTATTTGAATTCAAACTTCCTCCAAATCACAAAATTATCCCCAATCCTATGACTTTGCTTGGGAACTACTTCAGGACTTTTCCATTGAAATAACTGTAAAAGTCATCCTTATTTAGTGATATCTGCCTCCATTTATAGTACCACTTCGTTAAAGTTGAACAATAATCATCGTCAGTATAATTTCTCCATTGAATACATTGCCGCTTGAGCTTTACTTTCGCTGTCTTTTCACTTTTATTCCACATCATCTACTGAGCTGGCTTTTTCAATTACTTTCCGCGTTGAATGTACCTCGAACTTATACTCAATTAAAGCAAGTGCGACAATAACCAAAAATGAGACTCGTAATTTTCTTTCTGAAAATGATTCTCTTCCGATTGCATGTTTTAATGTCGTGAAGTTTAGAACGAATTTCGGCAATTTCGTTTATATGATATTTTCGAATGTTTTGGCAATGTTGGCAATGTGGAATACGGACGCAAATCTTTGATTCAATAGTAAAATTATTGTGTTACCGTTTAATTGTTAAAACCTCAAAGCCTGCAAAATATTCTAAATTAAAATAATAACGATTTTGCCGCAGATGATTTAAAAACTTTGTGCGATTTGCTAAGATTTGCACTTGACGTTTCTTCATGAGTAATTTTGGGACAAAAATCGATATTTTCAAAACAAAATTGTATGTTTCATTATTTACAGCCACTTACCTATTGAATCTCTATATTAAAAAGTTGAACAGCAGCATAGCCGCTAGATTTTAGGTTTTCATGAAAAGCGCTTCAAAAAGCTACCTCCTGAAAACAGTAGAGTGGATGCGACAAATTTATGAAGTTATTTGTATTTTCAAAAGTTCTGGTTGAAAATAATTTCCGCTGCAGATCGGCCATGTCAAGCAGAAAAAAAATCACAAGTCACTAAAGCATTCATGTTAAATAAAAATTTTAAATTTTCAAAACAGAAAGAGTTCAATATTCGTGTGCTTCAATGAATTTTAGATTTGTGTCTTTGTTTATATTTTGTTCCGCTCTACAATCAATCGAATAAAAACTTACACACATTAACTGCAAAAGACACCCAACGGGAAAAATAATGCTTACGGATATATTCGGTAAGTGTTTCGCGTAATGTGTAGAAGCATTACCGGACCACTGCATGTTGTTTTTAACATTGCATGTCGTAGGCTGGGAAGATTTATACAAGGGGAAACTTATGCTTGTAGCTTTATAGTTTAATGTATAATGTGGCAAATACATATTGGCCGAGACCAAGCGAGCCGAAGTCAGACGAGACCGCAAACATGTGGACGGCATTTGACAACTCGTTCAAAATCGCTTTGACTCGTGCTCAAAATCCATTCCGATCGGATGTGGCACGAGTGCCGGCGAGCCCTGTCAAAGTCGCTCGTCTGGACCGTCCACACACTCGGGCTTGCCAGATCTCGCCTGGGCTCGGCCAATATCTATTTGGCACATAAGAGATTTTTGGAAAGTACGACATCGTATTCGTGCATTTCCGTCATCTAGGCTGAATACGAATTGAAGCTTTGGCCGGCGGCCGATCGTTCTTCTTCACACCGGGGCTCGACTAGCAATTTACCCTGCAATTTCCGATTGCAATGACTGTCAAATTTATGGTATGCAATCTGTGCGTGGGCAATTTGATGGCATGCAATATCATTTCGAAAATGCCTCTGAGCGAGAGAGACGTGCGCTGTATCTGAGCGTCAAATGCTCTTAAGGAGTTATTTGAAGTGCAGAGCGAAGAAATTCCCCAATTTCCCAGCATTTCATACTCAGTAGACTATTTTCATTGCTCAACGAAATCAAAAAATCCCTTTGAATTCAGAATCCCTACGCAAAATAAAACAGGCCCACGGTTCAGCGCCATTTTGAAATCAAGAACTGTCAAAATATTGCAAGGCAGATTGCCGAGCAAATTGCATACCATATTGCCTACCATTTATGGCATACCATAAAATATTGCATGCCATAGGCTGCCTCCACTAGCAATTTCAAATTTCATGCAATGGGAAATTGCTAGTGGAGGCAGCCTGTCACGACCCAAAATGTGTGGTTATTGGATGCTGAGTGATTGTGACGCTCATTGGAAATTTCAATAGTGAATTATCTTTGCTGCTAGGGAGAATTGGAACTGCTGTTTTCCATTCATTTTACTAACCCGTGATAATTTGAAATGCTCCGAAATTTTCATCTCTCCGCTTTAAATAGCACACTACCTATAGCCAATGTATGCTCGCAAGTTATTTTCCCCTTATTTCTGCGAGTGATGTTCATTGGCCAGTCACACCGGGGCTCGACTAGCAATTTACCCTTCAATTTCCGAATGCAACGACTGTCAAATTTATGGTATGCAATCTGTGCGTGGGCAATTTGATGGCATGCAATATCATTTCGAAAATGCCTCTGAGCGAGAGAGACGTGCGCTGTATCTGAGCGTCAAATGCTCTTAAGGAGTTATTTGAAGTGCAGAGCGAAGAAATTCCCCAATTTCCCAGCATTTCATACTCTGTAGACTACTTTCATTGCTCAACGAAATCAAAAAATCCCTTTGAATTCAGAATCCCTACGCGAAATAAACCAGGCCCACGGTTCAGCGCCATTTTGAAATCAAGAACTGTCAAAATATTGCAAGGCAGATTGCCGAGCAAATTGCATACCATATTGCCTACCATTTATGGCATTCCATAAAATATTGCATGCCATAGGCTGCCTCCACTAGCAATTTCAAATTTCATGCAATGGGAAATTGCTAGTGGAGGCAGCCTGTCATGGATTTTCGGAAACATTTTCATTTGCGGTCGGCGACTTTTAACATATAAGCTTTCTCCCTTACACCGGGACTCGATTAGCAATTTACTCTGCAATTTCCGATTGCAACGACTGTCAAATTTATGGTATGCAATCTGTGCGTGGGCAATTTGATGGCATGCAATATCATTTCGAAAATGCCTCTGAGCGAGAGAGACGTGCGCTGTATCTGAGCGTCAAATGCTCTTAAGGAGTTATTTGAAGTGCAGAGCGAAGAAATTCCCCAATTTCCCAGCATTTCATACTCTGTAGACTATTTTCATTGCCCAACGAAATCAAAAAATCCCTTTGAATTCAGAATCCCTACGCAAAATAAACCAGGCCCACGGTTCAGCGCCATTTTGAAATCAAGAACTGTCAAAATATTGCAAGGCAGATTGCCGAGCAAATTGCATACCATATTGCCTACCATTTATGGCATACCATAAAATATTGCATGCCATAGGCTGCCTCCACTAGCAATTTCAAATTTCATGCAATGGGAAATCGCTAGTGGAGGCAGCCTGTTACGGCATTCCCCATGCTCCAAGTCATGTATACGAATATATCTTATAATTGATGGAAAATAGCATTATTAGCATTGTTTGATTGACGCATCCCGCCAGAATACATTGGGCATGTTTGAATTAAAAATATCAAGCACTCAAAACTGAAGAATTAAAATCAACTTGAACTTTTAAGCTTTTTTGCCAAGAACTTTTGCCTGTTCTTCTCACGTGCTAGGATAATATTTTGAATCGAAATGTTACGTCTGCTGTATCTAATATTAATTTATCGCGAATTAACCTGGAGTGATTTATATAAAGCTGAATATTTCTTTATCATTCATTTGTATATTAAAAGATAAAAATTACAGATTTGCTTATGTTTACACAGCTGAAAGCTAGAAAGACATATTATCGGCAAAAAGTAGAAAAATAGTGTAGATTTTGGATCAATGATTACCAAATGCACTTATTATTACAACCAACGAACCGACGCTAATTCGTCACTTCTGTCCAATGAATGCAGGCAAAGTCAACGGATAGAAAAATTTTAACCATCCTAAAGAGTTTCATCATTTAACAAAGCAAAAATTATTTGCATTATACGATGCTTATCATATGAAAATTTGATTGTGAAAATATTTAGTGGTGACTGAAATGATGAAAATATTTAGTGGTGACAACTTTTTTTCAGCACTGCAACCAGAATTCAATTATAGCTGCTGCACGTCAAAAACACCACATTCTGTGAATTTTGTTTTATCTGATGACTGCATCGGAAGTTACTTTGGTGGAAAGATTTTTGGTTTGTCAGCTGAACAATTGCCAAAGCTTGCGAAATTGAAACTAATTAGGTTTACTTTAGATTGATTACGCATAGGCTAGATCCTAAGATGTTTAAGTAGCCTAGTTTGTAGAGCACTGACTTCTTGTGTGAGGTCCCTGGATCAAATTCAGGTTTCGGACGAGGGACCGCGCACAAAGCTTTGAGGTCACCTGGTTCTGAAAAGGAACCTGAATCAATCAGAAAATAAAATAGAACTAATAAGACCCAACTGGCCAAAATAGTATTGCCGCTAGATGCTAAGTTTTCATTACTAATTAAACTACAAGTTAAGTGTGTACTTTTGATCTAATTGAATTCAAAATTTAAATATTTGTTATTTATTTTGATTGCAGGTATCTTTGCTATGAAGATTTAATGATGGCATCTGGAAGTACATAAGTAGCAAAAACGCATCGTGCTGGCAACTGTTCGCTAATATTGTTGCGTGGTAGCAAATAGGTAAATAGGACCAGTCGAACGCATCGATGATTATTAAGAGTGCGTGCGTCCGCTCCAACAGTCAAAGCCAAAGGTAGTCAGTTCAGTTTTTTTCGTTGTGTATAGTTCATATTAGAATGCGGGAGTTGTTTTGTAACTAGTTGGTTCAATAATTTTTGTCTTATTTACAATTCTTCAATTGAAATATACGGGATTTTTTAACTACGACATAGCAATTTTGTATTTAAATAAGACTACAGAATAGAGATATCGGGCTGAAATTTATTTCAAATGCAGTACGCATAGTACAATCAAATTCGATTGGAATTCGATTTAGTTCATATGATTCTTTTAGTTCAGTCGCAGCGATGGATACTTTGGAACTAATTCTCCTACAATTTTAGCAGGCACCTAGTGCACACATAAGATTCAAAATGTCAAAATTTTTATCATATTCATGCTTGTAATACGATCAAAATTTATTTCGAATAATTGCCTTTTTTTAAATTTATTCGTTGATAGAGTTATAAGGGTATTTCAAATACCACTGAAATGACCGCTGACGCCATAGGGTTACATGTAACTAACATACATGTAACTAACATAAAACCTGAACCCATTCTTCATTTACACTAATGTATCCTGCAAATTTCGGCTTAGTTGGTTCGTTCACAAGAAACGGTGATTTAAATAAAAAATTGCCATGTAATTATATAAAACTCCTTCATATGAATTTTTGAGACAGTATCGAAAAAGAAGTCAAGTAAATTGGTTAAGAAGACGATGAAACAGATAGACGGTTGGTTGAAAGCATTTTGGCACTTTGTTTAAATTTGTCCCATTGCTGAATTCACATATTTACATAAGTTAGATTTATGATCATAAAATATACTGGGTCAGTGTTTCAAACTTATATCAGTTAATGAAAAACTACAATATTGACAAAAATTGCAAATGATGATCTTTTCCATCAAATAATTTCAAATCAGATTCACCTCAAAAGATACTCATTTGACAACAAAACATTCACCACACGTTCTAAACGCACCTTTCGCTCTCTCGATGCATCCAAAGTTGAAATTTGCTCATCTCTTCCGTTCCGTTCCGTCCGACGCACCGGTTGAATAACTATCGTTGCGTTTTCCAATGCAAAGTATATGGAGCCTGTCAAATTCAACTCAAGCGGAGCGGACGGAACAGACGCAACGGAGGACGCGCACGACAAGTCTCTACCTTGACAACGAGGGCTCATGAGGCCAAACGAAAATGGAAGAAAAGGGGAAAAGAGAAAACGAAAGCAAGTACTTACCTGAACTAGTGAGGTAGTAGAAATGGAGTTTACATGCCCATAAGATTTACATTGAAGGGGATGGTTGTAATTTTTTAGCTACTCATTGTCAAATCTGGTCAAATCCAAGTAGTTCCCCTCCAATTTGACAATTAGGTCGAAATGGCGGAAAGGCAACTTTAACATGCTTTGTGCGCGAGAGGATTGAAGGGGCTAATGGTGGAAAGTTATACCGTCCGTGTCCAGGGGCTGTCCTGAACTAACTCGTGCTGACACTTGGCGAGTAGCTAGCCGTCACCAGTGCAGCACTATCCGCCGTCACAGATAACATAAAGAAAAACGTAAACACGACACGAGCAGTCAAAATGGAACGGGACATAGTGGCTTATATTATTCTTGGAACGGGACATAGTGGCTTATATTATTCTTTGTGTGACGGAGCACAGAGGAGAAAGTGCTCAATGTGGGTTCGTGTCGAAGATGAACACGCGTATTCAGTTAATTCAACTGTATGTACGAAAAATCTGAAAAACCGGTGTCGTGAAGGATAATAGTTGATTTTTCACTGTCTTTGAATATGCAGGTTATAACAAAAGCATTTTAACAGCTTAAATGTGTTGGACGATTTTCAGCTTCATATTCAAGGGCTACCTTTTTTCCACTAAATAAAATATATCTCGTTTATTTTCATAATTTCAAAACTAGTTTTTTTTTTCAATGTTAGTCAAGTTTGCCTCATTTGATCCATTTCAGATTTAAGTTCACAAAAATTTCATTCATTATCAATGTTTCTAAGTGTGGAGTGCTTGCTTGTAACTCACTTTACACCTGATTTGACTCATATACTTACATGCAGTTCTGCCAACTGAAAGTCTACTATGTGATCATGGTTAATCTTCCATTGTTAAATTTGATCCCGGGAACAATTCACTCTTCCTACTCATCTAAAAAGTATGATGAAAAAATCAAGGATAATTGAAAGTGATGGACACTGTCTAATGTAATTACTGAGCTAGTAGCTATGACGTAACTTACGTGAGAGAAAATTCACCAGGGATTACCAATGATACGCTTTAATTTTAGTTTTCGAAATCTTAAATAACACTTGTCACTAAACGCAGTTTTTCACTGTTTTGTATTTTATCTGAAAATATTCTCTTATATCCATGAATTTTCATTTATAAAGCGCTGTTTTATTTTATGCTTCTCTGACCCCACAAAACCATTTAAAATATATTATTTCTCCATAAAATGCAAAATATTTCGGGCTTAGGGACTGATATCCCGAAGAACCTTTTTGTCCTAAACAAAAGTCTATCCCACTAAACCGTTTCCTCAATATCGATAGTGGAAAAGAACGACATGCTGTCAGTCAGTTAGTGGTCTATTGAGTAATGGAATCCTTTTTATTGGAATGTTCCCCTGTTACTTTCTTTCCAGAAATGTAATATGTTAGCATATGTTCATTTATCTTCTATATTCAATTTCTACATTCTACCAAATCCTCCCTGAAGCTACTTGTGTATCTATATGTATGCAGTGTATAGATATATTGAAGCATCAAATTTCTCATGTTTCCCCTCGCCCGAAAAACACTCAACAATGAAATTAATGCCATTGAAAGGGACCGTTTTTTCAAATCCTTCATTTTTTTCCTATCCTGCTCGTCTCTGTAATCCTTTTTATGTCCATATCAAATCAACTTGACCTTTGCTTGTCCTTTTCAAGCCTATCCCACCGGATCAAGATCGTTGGCATGTGAGTTTTCGAATTTGAATTCCAAGAATTTATTCCAATATTGACCGAATCGAAGCGACGATAAAAAGGGTAGACACTTCAGCACTGAAGACGGCAAAAAATACGATTGAGTCTTATTTGATTTTCGATAAATGGAGATGAAATGGGGAATATAGAGGAAATGATTAGAATACGTGGAACACACATGTGTATAAAAGAAAACCGAGTGATTTAATTTAATGAAATTAATTGAATTTTTATGGGAGAAAAATTTACCAACAGAGTCTTTTGCGAATGAACTCAGGCTTCGATGTGTTAAAAGTGTTGCTAAGTCAAGATAAGTTGAATCTTCTTTATGCCTTTTAGTACTAAAGAAAAAGGTATGCTATCAATTAAAATACACCATGTTAAATGTTAGTCCAGGGAAAGCTGGATTTTGAAATTAACATTAGTACTAGTGTACTGAACAAAATGTCAAAAGTCCCCATCGATCCGAGTGCTGCGTTACTATTTATACGGGGTCAAAGGTCACCAAAAGTGACCTTTCCTGAATATCTCAGTAACGGTCACGTCTTCAGAAAAACAATGTATAACGAACTCGTAGCTTAAAAATTTCCAGCAAAAAAGATTCCATAACTTTTTCTCATAACCATTACCATTTTTGAGATATATTGATCTAAGCATTAGTAACTAACAGTATCCTCACATTTCACCAATCTTGGAGTGTGGTAGATAAGTTTGTTTAAATGATTTTTTTAAGGGCCTCTTAAACATGGAAAAACTAATTCACAAATATTCCAAGTCGTAATCAAAATCGGATAATATCAACATGCCATTGAGAAAGAGACTACTGTTAGTACAAATATTTGGATCAATATATTTCAAAAACGGTTATGGTAACAAGAAACAGTTATAAAATCTTGTTTAGCTACAATTAAAATCTTTTCTAAGCTACAATTTCGTCGCAAATTGTTTTTCTGAAGACGTGACTGTTACTGAGATATTTAGGAAAGGTCACTTTTGGTGACGTTTGACCCCATATAAAAAGCAATGCAGCACTCGGATCGATGGGGACTTTTGACATTTTGTTCAGCACGCCAGTATCAAGGTTCACACCAAAATTCAGCTTACCCCTAATTTTTCCGAAGTTTCGCCTTTTTTATGTCGAATTTCACTGAACTATATGCCCATGAGAAATTAAATCAGCATTTCATAGTTAGAAATGATGATAACAATCATGAATCTGCCCATTCAATTGTATTGTTGGTCCCATGACGCAAACGAATGACTAAAACACCATAAAACTGACTATTTTACTTTCCTCTGGTGTGGTAGCGCTTAATCAACTTATGGCTTTATTACCGTTATTTGTCGAACAAGTCATCATCGTGCAGAATATTGATATTCTCAGTACTATGGTCTAAATTTCACGTATTTTTATAACACTAACATTTATACCTAGAATAAAGTCGATATGTATAATCTTAGAGATAAATGATGAAATTGCTTATTTTACGAGTAATGAATGTCATAAAAAATTGTTGCTCAGACAGAAGTCTGACAAAGAAAACGTTCAAATGCGGCTCGTATTCGAGCTATGAGTGTCAAAAATAGGCGGTGTGATAATGTTGACTTCTATGATTAATGACATCCAACCGTTGGCGACTGTGAATGATAAATTTTCGTCCTTTTTGGTGGAGGCAGAAATTAAAACAGTAATGTGTACGGTTTTCGTGTGCTACAAATCGATTATTTTTGGGTAATATAAACTCTTTGTGGTGCCAGAGAGTACAAAAATATTTGAGCGACTGCTGAAAAACTGATAATAAAAATGTACTGAAAATTCAAGGTTCTTGTTACATCTGCTTTACTTTAGTTTCTGAAGCACGTTCATACGAGTATAAGCCTACCTGACCTTAAATCCACATCATTTAAATTATTGTCAGAATGTTTGAAGACTTTCCTACGGATGGTAAGCATACATTTTTGTTCAACTGCTGCAAATTAAGCGGCTTTTAAATGTGAAAATCGGCTTTGCAATAACTTATGGTGTCTGGCGCTGTGTTTTTTCAGTACACTGAAAGAAAAACTCTTGGTTGATTCAACCATTTTTAATAGTATTGCAACGATTCATTCAAAATCGTTAAACGAACTACGGAAAGTTAATTTAACGATATAAAAGTAGTTGGTTCTGGTTATACAAAAAATATCACAACGTTCATGAAATCAACTGTTTTAATTGTTTCATAACCACGAAGAACAGTTGATAAATAGAAAAATATTCATCAATTCACTCAAAACTTCAACGTTTCGAATTATCAACAGTTTTTATGGTACTTAAACTACTTCGCAATAGTTGATTTCAGCAAACGTAATTTGGAATTATTCTACGCAAAGTAGAATGGTTTCAACATTTGGACGTTTTTCATGCTCCGAATGAAATTGTTTATCAACTACGCGTCATGGTGCATAAAAGTAATCAACGATTTTCTTATGGTTGTTTTAACTATAGCCCTAGTTGATGCAAAAACAAAAAAGGCAAACTATTGATTTTTCATACTCCTCATACTCATGCTCCTATTCTATCATAGAAGTTTCATATGATACATGGCAAAATTGTGTTCGGTTTGCTGTTCGATATAATTCATATGCATGTTATGCAGTGAAGCCTTTATATTACCTTGAACGACGCTATTTTGTTCACAATACAGCGTTTTCCGCTGTGGCATAGCATTGGGCTGCGGCAAAGCGCAGTCAAAAAATTAGAATGCACTGTTTTGTATGGTAACGCGCACAATAGCTGCGGCCGAATTTGCCAAATATCTAATTTTGCCGCACCGCTAGCGGTGATACCTACCATAGGTTGGCATCACCTTTAGGTTGAATTAAATCTGTTTGAATTAGGTTGAATGGTCTGGTGGAATAGACAAGAGATGGCTGATGTGTATTGTGATAAGCCAACCTAATCCTCGCACAACAGCATTTAGCAATACAAAAGAAAAAAAAATGAATTTGGTTGGTGCCTTGGTTGTATTGACAGCGGCATTGTCGGTGCATTGTGATTCACCAAATTCAACTGCGGCATTCACGCCTCCCCTGCCTATATTTCGTAATATGTATGGAAAAAAAAGTAAGCAACCACAAACAATGGTTGGAATACCATTGTTTGTGGTTGCTTCCTTTTTTTGCACCACGGACGTTTTTTATCAACCACGCGTCATGGTGCATAAAAGTAATCAGCTATTTTTTTATGGTTGTTTTAACTATAGCCCGTAGTTGACGCAAAAACAACTAAGGAAAATTGTTGGTTTTACCAAGATTTTTCTTTCAGTGTATGTCTGCAGAAGAAGTGTTATTTTGCTTCAGTTTGGGCACATAAGTTGTTTTGATCTATATGAAGAAAAATTAGAGCGAATCATGTTTTTCGCAGATTAATACAAATTTGGTTGTACAAATGCAAATTTTTTGAGTCTATTTGGAAGCTTTTGGCTTGCTAAATTTTTTAATAATGATTAAAAAATGTTCAATGACTGGCCCAACGGCTGGGTTTATACTATAAAATTATTACACAAAATATCACGGTTCACGTTATTTCTTCAAAAAAACAAAACAAAGACAAAACTCTAGCGCACCTGAACCGCAAGAAACACTAATGTTCAAAAAACAGTAGAAGAATCATGCAGGTTTTGAGTGCATATTCAACCACATGAGCTGCTTATTACGGCCAAACTGTTTCAAACGCCACGTTTTACTTTGGTCTCAAGAATGCATTATAACTCATATGGTAGAAGGTTTCAGATATTACCACTGGCATGAATTTTAACGTTTATGAGAGCAAAACACGGGTTAATTATATTCGTTATCAGTTGCTTATTTCACAAAATTTTGAAAGCAGCATCTCACATAACATCAGTGAAGAAAATGCTCAGTGCCTGCAGCACTGTAACTGAAGTTGGTGTTTGGGGCTGCGATCCGAAAAATTTGCAGAACTTTGGGAATTGAAACATTGGTTATTAATTTTCATTGTAAATGTTTCCGGTATGAATACTAGCTGTAAGCATTTATTGATACAAAAGTAGCACAACCGACTCGTGTTGGCAAAACTTTGCCAGTATCAAAGCCAAGAATATATCACATCTGCTTCACGTTGTTATATTACATTCCAAGTTCTAGGAGTATAAAGAAATTTGGGGTTACTTGCAAAGAGTTTTTTCAAATAATCGAAAACTTAATATTTACTGTTTATTGTCACTACAATATCATTACCATTTGAAAATTCTACGATAAAACCGCTTAGTAAAGATATTGCAATTAAACACAAAACCAACAATAGCTGGCAGCCCTATCGTGGCTTTTCAATGAATAATGTTTATAATAAGTTCCATTTATTGTATGAAATTCGTATTGATTTCATGACTGCACTGGAAGTTATAGGGCAAAAAGTTTTATTTTCCTGCGCGAATTTTCAAACCAAAGACACGAAAATTACCATAGCTGGCAGTACCAATTGAATTTTTGAACCAAATTCCTATCAGCGTTTAGAGTAAGGTTCAGCTACTGTGTCAATTTCATGAAAATCTGGTAACTTATTCACATTTCATACGGCAAAAAGCAGTTTTTCTTCTTTGTAATTTTTCAAGATGGCACCACTGGCACAGAGTTAAAAAAAAAATCGATCCTATCAGACCTGGTGTTACTTAAGTCCAATGCATTCTGTAAATTTCAGTTGTATCTGATTATTGGTTCGTGAGTTCCCGTGAACAGATATTTTTGATGCCAAAAATATAGGATAACTGGGAAAGGGTCACCGTTCTTTTCCAACATGAAATTTCCAAAAGTTTTACTTTGAACGTGTCGATAAAGCATAAGATTTGTGTACAGATTGGTTTTATGGTAGGAAATGGACATTTTTTAGGATATTCGATGGTTTGAATGTTTTCACTTCCAAATTTTTATTTTTTCAAATTTAAGACACAGAAATTATCATAGCTTGCAGCTCAAACCGAATTTTTCTACCAAACGCGGTTTAAAAAAAGGTTCAGCTACAGTGTGAATTTCGTTAAAATCAAACGATTGAATCAGAACTTATAGGGCTAAAAGCAGTTATCTTTTTAAAAGATTTTTCAAGATGACACCACTGGCACAGAATCGCCCGCATTTCAAAATCACTTCCATCAGACCTGGTCCTATTTAAGACCAATAGATTCTGTTAATTTCAGTTGATTCTGCTCATCGGATCGTTAGTTTCCGTGATAAGAAATTTTTGATGCTAAAAATATAGGTAAATTGGGCAAGGGTTACCAGGCGTGCTCGTTGTACCATATCAAATTTTTTACTTTTGCTATGTATTTTTTTTGTTACAAGCGGCTTTTTTTGAAGAAGCGGCATTTTTTCAGTGCCTGCCCTAGCTACAGGGTTGCCAGCACGCTTATTACACAAATTTACAATTAAATAATACCAATATATCTTGAAAATTTCGTAATGATTGAATAGCTCTGTCAAAAGTTATCGCAATTTAAACATTTTCAAATGTTCCCGTTATCTTTTTAGGCACCTAGCGCACACATGGGGTTAAAAAATTCCAAATCATTATCCGATTCGCATTTAAAACACGTTTGAAATTTATTTCGTTAACTTAATTTTTGCAAAAATTATTTGTGTACGAAATAACTGGTATATTAAAAATATCACTAAAATGGCCGCCGGTGCCAAAGGGTTAACAATAATTGGCATTTAGTGACGCTTGGACCTATTCTGCACATACACCAATGTATCCTGAAAGTTAAAGCTCAATCGGATGGCACGTTCCCGAGATTAACTCACGGAAATTTTTTGATGGTATATATATATATATATATATATATACATATATATATATATATGTATATATATATATATATATATATATATATATATATATATATATATATATATATATATATATATATATATATATATATATAGATGGAAATATGAAGTTTTGGCCGAATCGATTTTAATACTAATGTTCTTTAAACATAAGTAAAAATTTCCCCCATCCTCCAGAAGAGAAAACGATGGAAATTGCGTTACAATCGCAGTCGACGAAAAGCCAGAATGCCAAGTTTTGATAGTATATTAGTAAGCTACTTAAGTCTAGAACATTGAAGACAGGTTAAGTTAGTAGTTAGGGACATATACCAGGAAACAATCAACTACGATGCGAAACATAACGTCACGACAGAGGGGAACAAAAAAACGCTCCTAATATTGGATAGAAAGAAAAATCATAGCTAAGAGTACGTACCTAAGTCTAATGCTGTCGGTTTCAATTGTCGGTTTGAACTGCTACCTGACAACTTAACATGGAACGCCGACTCACAGACAAATGAGCCAGTACGTGAACCATTTTGGATAGTGCGAGTCACAGTTGGGGTTGCCGAACCAAACGGCTCGATCAAATCCTGCTGCCGGGAAAGAAAAGTTTTATGTCGCAAAAAGTTCTTTTTGATAGGTACCGGGTAAGGCCAATGACAGACAGTTCGGTTTCACCGAAGCGTTTAACGCTTCGGTTTGGCGCGTCGGCTGCCACACACAGCGGTTTTCAGAAGCGTTTATCGAGTCGGTTTAGTTACAAATTACGTCAGAGTATCATATTTTCCTTCCCCTATCCCATGCATTCATCAATGCATCCAGAAAATTTCAGCTCGATCGGACTACGCAGCAATGAACTCATCGAAAAACGCTCGAAAAACGAGTCGGTGGGTCATTTCTCTCATCAACCGACGCGATTCCGAAACCGAGAGGCGGTTCGCACCGCGGTGTGTGTCATCACAATGCTAAAGTAATGTACGACTACACCGACTCGGTTTTCCTCTCGGGAAACGCCTCGCAAAAACCGCTCTGTTTGTCATTGGCCTAAGCTGATGGACGTGCCCGCAGCAGCAGAAATTATTTAAATTATATATTCCTTTTATTCTTTCCAATTTAGTCTTGCGCGATTTGGACAAAGTATTTTGTATCGATCGTGAGCAATAAAAAACGACACGGAAAATATATAAACTTTTTGGGATATCAGCAGATAATTGAGAATCATTGGTCGAAGGAGCATTCGAGCAAGTGATTCTATGACGAAAGGATAGAAGTGGATAGAAGTTTCATTTAGTAGATAGATATTTTTTTGAGGATTTATTACTGAGACTATAGATTGTACTTCGAGATTAAGTGATTCTACCATGAAAGCTAGCGTGATAATAGCAAATTAGTGTTTTGATACGTTTGAAAAATATAAGTTTAGCATTGTGTGACCGAATCAAATCTTTTTTTGTGAGTGGTCCATTTCGGTAGGGAAGTGAGAGGTGCCCCACCTATCTCGTTCTTCGTGAGCGAAGCTCACTCGGAACTACTCCTTTCCCTCCATGTCGAGGACAAAGAGTCTTAGATCGTGCTTTTGCGGATAACAGTAACAAATTGTATTAAACGTTTGGTCATTGCTTTGACATGGGCTTTGATCTTGACAATGATGAGTATAATAGGCGTGTTTTTTTGCTTCGATACAGAGCAGAATACAACTATGCCGTAAAAACAACGATCTAGTATAAAACAGCAATGCATTCGCTAAGACTGACATAGGTTGCTGTATTTGCTGTGGTAGCACACAATAGCTGAAAATAAAGGGAGAAAATAACGAATATACACTTAAGGGAGAAAATAACGAATATACACTACCACAATCGATAGAAAATAGAAAAAGAACAAACAGAAAATTACCTCTTTTAACTACACATAATGATAGCTTTTTCTAATTTCCTAACTACCAAAACATTCAACATAACCATGAAAAATCCACCTCACAGCAAAAAAGACAACTCCTCATGAGCTTTTCTTTTTTCTATCAGCACATTCTATAGTTCAGCACGTGAACTACTGATGAGGAATAGAATTTCTGTACTATTGAATTTACTGGTGCAGGAGTGTTGTTGTTTCCAATGCGTATACTCTATTCTCTGCTGGACAGAGGAGCAAAAAAAACACGCTTATTAATGCCTTTAATTAGGGCAGAAGTGTGCTTATATGAGTTATTTTCTGTATTGAGGTGTCTGTAGAAGAATCTGGTAAGACGTCGTCTTAAAGATTTCCGCCGACTATGAAGCTGAATGATATCTTATATCAAGCTTTTCACGAGCCTCATCTATTTCTAGCGAGGAGAGGCGTCAAAACCCAGGTTTTGTATTTAATTTGCTACATCTATTACTGATAGCTTCGACCGCATTAAAATTTCATCATGGATCGCATTGTTTTTGGATTTTTCCGATGCCGCTTTTTTTCTGGACTAGTTAAGTAAATTATCATATTAAGGCCAATGACATACATGGTGGTTCCAGCGAAGCGTTTTCCGAGAGCAAACCCCAGTCGGTTTAGCCGTGCGTTCATTTAGCATTTGGACACCTCTCGGTTTTGTAGTGCAAAACTAAACCGACTTGGTTTTCCTCTCGGGAAACGCTTCGCTGGAACCGCCGTGTTTGTCATTGGCCTTAGTGGGCTGCAATTCGAACAGATGGATTCGGCAATCATTTGGAATCGTACTTTGTTTACCTTGATTTGGCAAGATGGGTTTTGTCAACGGCGGAATAAAAGGGAGAGGGGACAGTATTCTTCAAATCCTAATTTCCTATTTGTATATTTAGAGTTTATTATACCCGGAAAAATGTGTCGAGGTTATGATCTCATATTCGTTTTAATCAAGCACTCATATTTTATCTTGAAAAACAATCGTGATAAAATCGCCACATTTGACATTTTCCGTTCTTTAGTCAAAAAATTTAAAAACAGTTTCAAATAACAGTTCCTTTTATTCAATGGACTAAGAAACAAGAATTGGTGCACTTGAACGAGACAAATAGAAAAAAAACTCTAGCGCACCTGAACCGCTAGAAACACTAATGTTCGAAGAACAGTAGAAGAATCGTGTAGGTTTTGAGTGCATATTCCACCACATGAGCTGCTTATTACGGCCAAACTGTTTCAAATGCCACGTTTTACTTTGGTCTCAAGAATGCATTATAACTCATATGGTAGAAGGTTTCAGATATTACCACTGGCATGGGTTTCAAAGTTTATGAAAGAAAAACACTTGTTAATTATATTCGTTATCAGTTGCTTATTACACCAAACTTTGCCATCTCATATAACATCAATGAAGAAAATGCTCAGTGCCTGCAGCACTGTAACTGAAGTTGGTGTTTGGGGCTGCGATCCGAAAAATTTGCAGAACTTAGGGAATTGAAACATCGGTTATTTATTTTCATTGTAAATGTTTCCGGTATGAATACTAACTGTAAGCATTTATTGATACAAAAGTAGCACAACCGACTCGTGCTGGCAACCTTTCGCCAGTATCAAAGCCAAAAATATATCACATCTGCTTCACGTTGTTATATTACATTCGAAGTTATAGGAGTATAAAGAAATTTAGGGTAACCTGAAGCGAGTTTTTTCAAATAATCGAAAGCTTAATATTTGCTGTTTATTGTCACTACAATATCATTACCAATTGAAAATTCTACGATAAAACCGCTTAATAAAGATATTGCAAAGAAACACAAAACCAACAATAGCTGGCAACTATCATTGCATCTCTGAAGAATTATAGACCCAAATTCAGCTACATCCGAACCTTGAAGACAATATACAGATTTCACTAATTAATAACTACTTGTGCCATTCGGCAGCTAATGGCCAATGCAAAAAAGTTTTTTTATATAATTTGTTCGAGAGTCATTCCCTCGAATTGTAAATACTATTTGGAAAGTTCTTATGTTCCATTCGATAGAATGGAGTTTCTAGAGAATGTTCAATGGATATGTCATTTTCACGCCGCTTACATTTTAGTTAGTTTTGATGCACTCATCAAACAAATTGACTTAGAAGGTATTAGCCATAAAATCTATTCGATTGATGACTTTGTTCGATATAATCGTTTCAGTGAACTTTTTAAAGAATAACGTATGTTAAATAGTTGGAAAGAGAAAAGATATTATATGTGAAGCGAATACGAGTTTGATAAACTATCTTATTTCTGGTGACAAAAAACTTAAAGTTTTATGTGAAACGCGTACATTTGATCTTTTTTCCTCAATGTCAGTTTAATATTTTCCAAATTCCGAGTTCCACAAGAACGGCAACCCATGACAAAGCAACGTTTATTTTCAGCGCTCGAAACTTCTGTTCATGAGAACTGCCGACCGGATAATCATACAGAACATATTGGTATTATCTGTGACCAGGTCCAGTTGGAGTTGTTTTGAAATTCAGCAACCCTGGGGTATTATTGCCATCTCGAAAATTTAGTGCGAAAAACACTGCTGTTAAGCCTATAACTTTCGATTCAACCAACGATTTTTAATGTTATTACTTTAGTTCAAGCCACATTTGATAGAATTTTGGTTAAAAAATTGGAATAGATATGCCAGCTTTGGTAATTTTTGTCACCTAAATCTTGTTAATTTGCTCAGCAAAATAAAGCTTTTTTCATATAACTTCCGGTTCAGTCATGAAATCAAAACGAATTTCATGTTTTAAATGGGCTTCATTGTAAACCAAATGCGTAGGAGTTTCATAGAAAAATCATGAAAGAACTGCCAGCTATAGCTATTTTCGTTATTTTTTTTGCCTTTGTTTACTAAGCGATGTTGTGATTAAACTTTCAAATTGTTATGATCCTGCAATGACAATCAACAAAAAATGTAAGCGTTCTGAAAATTTAAAAAGTTTTGAGGGTGGTAGACCTAAAATTATTCTCACCACCATAACTTCCATCGCAGTGATTCAATTGAAACGAAATTCACATGGTGGGTTTAACTTAACGTGAAACAGATTTGGTATATTTTTGCGATGCTGCCAACATAAGGTTCCTTGTACCAGACATTTTCGTAAATATTGCATCAACAGATGCTTCCATTTTATACCCATATGCAAAGCATTTACAATAAAAATAAGGAACCAATGTTTAAGTTTTCCAAGTTTTGAAAATTTTTCGGATGGCAGCCTCAACAACGTTTAACCGCTGAAACTTTCGATGGAATCCTCGGATGAAAATGAAATTCAAAGGATTTTAGCATGTAGCTTGTTATGGTAAGCTTATTTTGGACAAGTGTTGCCAGTACTGAACATTTTCATCATTTAGGTTATAGTCGAGAAATGGTTTTTGTTGCTATGGGTAATAAATGGTTGATATGATACTACAAAAAGTTTGTTACGTCTTTCCAAGTTGTTTAGTCACTCAAAGACAATTTCTTCGAAAACCAGTTTTCCAGCGTTTCTGATGCGCTAAAGTTTAAATTTTTAATTTGTTTTGATTTGAACTAACACAAAATTCAACTTCAACACCCAATTGAGTTTGGCTGTTTTAAATCAATATGAAAAATATATGTAGGGTTCTACCCATACACTATAATACATACATATATCCTTATTGGATTATTTCAAATTAGTTTTGTTCATTATAGTTTATATTAATAAAACTATCGAGATTATACTCCCGGAAAACTCCAATTTTCAAAATGACTTGGGATCCATATATAGACCATCCTCTCACTCTTTTTTCGACTCATACTACGCAATTATATCGCATGATTCATGTCACGCAGTACATCACTGAATTCAAATTAAAATAAACTAATTTCCCATTCAAATTCGTATTGTCTGGCTCCCCTTTCTTAGCTCTATTTAATACTTCATATGTCTTTATTTCTTAACAACTTATCGTTACAACCGTTAGCGTGCAAGTGCCAAAAATTATGTTTCAACTTCATTTTCATATCCATGGATTAAGTCAACAACAAACGAAAAACAAATTGCATGACAAGTTCTAATGTTGCTGTATTTTATAGTTTGCTTTGATTAATTTCTTTGAACACATCATTCATTTTGATTGCTTAGGGGAACGTTCTGGGTTTTTACGGGACTGTAAATGAACCAAATGTAAAGATGTATATATGTATCATTATAACTGATTTATAAAAACCGTTTACGAAAAGGAAGGCCTAAAACATTCTATGCAATCATTCAATATTGATGAAATCAGTTAAAATAAAAAAAAATAATTTGCAAAAACCACAAAAGCCACAGAATTTAATTTTGTTTTGATCAGTTTGTTGAAACTGTATAAAATTCAACTTTTGATATTCATACAAGATATACAAGAGTGGGCGTGTGATAGATACAGAGCAGAATAGACAAAGAGCATCTTGTGCAAAACATGCAGATGCATGTCAAGTGCAGATGCGGTCGGCGCATTAAAGGCAAGTTCAGAAAACTGTAGTGGAGGCGCCCGAACTTGGTCGTAATGGCACTAGCAAATCCAGGTCAGTACTGACTTGCAATCTTTGGCAGTTTTCAAAGAAGTTTGAGGCTTATGGAGCCCAAAGAGTGTAGCTTCACTATCACTGCAATTAGCGATAGGTTTTCTCTTTCTCTTTTTTTAACTGCCCAGCAGGCAGCTTTCAAGATGACAACTGTTTCTGCTCCAAAAACAGAAACGTGCTCTTCCAGAGAAGATTACTCTCCTGTTATTTGGTAAATGCTGATAGACAACAGCTCCAAACCTACTGCATGTCTTTGAGCCGCCCATTAAAAAGATCTTGTAGTATCTCTTAGTAAGGTCATTTGGGTGCTTTTAGTCGCTTTTGCTCAAGAAGAGCAATATCTCCACTACACCACGGACGCGCACGTTATCATCGGCCTTAGAATGGCTCCGCAGGTCTATATATCTACTTGAAGCTTCAGGCCACATGTATGGCAAAAGCTCTATTGCACGGTCCGAAAGCATTTGAAGCTTGAACCAAATTCATTACACATTAGGCGTGTGTTTTTGCTCCTCTATCCAGTAGAGAATAGGATATACGCATTGGAAACAGCAACACTCCTGTCCCAGTGAATTCACTAGTACAGAAATTCTATTCCTCATTTGTAGTTCAAGTGCTGAACTATAGAATGTGCTGATGGAAAAAAGAAAAGCTCATGAGAAGTTGTCTTTTTTGCTGTGAGGTTTGCTGTGCTGTGTTAGTTTTTTACTAATGTTCGAAGAAGAACATTAGTATTAAAATCACTTTGGCCAAAAATTCATATTTCTATATATATATATATATATATATATATATATATATATATATATATATATATATATATATATATATATATATATATATATATATATATATATATATATATATATATATATATATATATATATATCATCAAAAAATTTCAGTGAAAAAATCTCAGGAACGCGCCATCCGATTGAGCTGAAATTTTCAGGACACATTGGTGTATATGCAGAATAGTGCCAGGTCTCACAAAAAGTCAATAATCTTTAACACTTTGGCGCCGGCGGCCATTTTAGTGATATTTTTAATATACCTATTATTCCGTACACAAATAAGTTTTGCAAAAATAAAGTTGACGAAATAAATTTTGAACGTGTTTTACATGTGAATTGGATAATGTTTTGGAAGTTTTTAACTCCATGTGTGCGCTAGGTGCCTAAAAACAGAACGGGAAAACTTGAAAATTTTTAAATTGCGATAACTTTTGACAGAGTTATTCAATCATTACGAAATTTTTAAAACATATTGGTATTATTTAGTTGTAGATTTGTGTAGCTTTTGATGAGCGTGCTAGCAACCCTGAAGCAAGGGCAGACACTGAAAGTGAAAACTTTCAAATCATCGTTTCTCTTGAAAAACTGCCGCTTCTTCAAAAAAAAAGCCACTCGTATGTAAATCTTGTGCTTTGATTACATAAACAAAAAAAAAATTTGATATGGTATAACGGGCACGCCTGGTAACCCTTGCCGAATTTACCTATATTTTTAGCATCAAAAACTTCTGTTCACGGAAACTCACGATCCAATGAGCAGAATTAATTGAAATTTGCAGAATGTATTGGTCCTATATAGGACCAGATCTGATAGAAGTGATTTTGAAATGTGGTTCGTTCTGTGCCAGTGGCGCCATCTTGAAAAATCACTAAAAAAGATAACTGCTTTTAGCCTTATAAATTCTGATTGAATCGTTCGATTTTGACGAAATTCACACAGTAGGTGAACCTTATTTAATACCACGTTTGGTAGAAATTTGGTCGAAAAGTTCGGTTGGAGCTGCCTGCCAGCTATGATAATTTTGGTGTCTTAAATTTGAAAAAATAAAAATTTGGAAGTGAAAACATTAAACCATCGAATTTCCAAAAACTGTCCGTTTCTTACAATAAAACCAATCTGTATACAAATCTTATACTTTATCTACACGTTCAAAGTAAAACTTTGGAAATTTCATGTCGGACAAGAACGGTAACCCTTTCCCAGTCAACCTATATTTTTAGCATCAAAAACTTCTGTTCACGGGAACTCACGAATCAATAATCAGATACCATTGAAATTTACAGAATGCATTGGACTTAAGTAGGACCAGGTCTGATAGAAGCGATTTTGAATTGTGGGCAACACTGTGCCAGTGGTGCCATCTTGAAAAATTACAAAGAAAAAAAACTGCTTTTTGCCCTATGAAATTTGAATAAATTACCAGATTTTCATAAAATTGACACAGTAGCTGAAACTAACTCTAATCTCTGTTTGATAGAAATTTGGTTGAAAAATTCGATTGGTGCTGCCAGCTATGGTAATTTTTATGTCTTTGGATTTGAAAATTCGCTCAGGAAAATAAAACTTTTTGCACTATAGCTTCCAGTGCAGTCATGAAATCAATACGAATTTCATACAATTTATGGAACCTATAATAAGCATTATTCAAGCCAAATATGGTTGAAAAGCCACAATAGGGTTGCCAGCTATTGTTGGTTTTGTGTTTGTTTGCAATATCTTTATTAAGCGGTTTAAACGTAGAATTTTCAATTGGTAATGATATTGTAGTGCCAATAAACAGCAAATATTAAGCTTTCGATTATTTGAAAATCCTCGCTGCAGGTAACCCTAAATTTCTTTATACTCCTATAACTTCGAATGTAATATAACAACGTGAAGCAGATGTGATATATTTTTGGCTTTGATACTGGCGAAAGGTTGCCAGCACGAGTCGGTTGTGCTACTTTTGTATCAATAAATGCTTACAGTTAGTATTCATACCGGAAACATTTACAATGAAAATAAATAACCGATGTTTTAATTCCCAAAGTTCTGCAAATTTTTCGGATCGCAGCCCCAAACACCAACTTCAGTTACAGTGCTGCAGGCACTGAGCATTTTCTTCATTGATGTTATATGAGATGCTGCTTTCGAAATTTTGTGAAATAAGCAACTGATAACGAATATAATTAACCCGTGTTTTGCTCTCATAAACGTTGAAATTCATGCCAGTGGTAATATCTGAAACCTTCCACCATATGAGTTATAATGCATTCTTGAGACCAAAGTAGAACGTGACGTTTGAAACAGTTTGGCCGTAATAAGCAGCTCATGTGGTGGATTATGCACTCAAAACCTGCACGATTCTTCTACTGTACTTCGAACATTAGTTTTTCTAGCGGTTCAGGTGTGCTAGAGTTTTTTCTTCTATTTTCTATTGATTGTGGTAGTGTATACTCGTTATTTTCTCCCTTTATTTTGAGCTGTTGAGTGGCACCACAGCGAATATAGCAACCTATGTCAGTCTAAGCGAATGCTCTGCTGTTTTATACTAGATCTGCGGCATAGTTCTATTCTGCTCTGTATTGGAGCAAAAAAACACGCCTATTATTTTTCTAGATCAGATTTTTGTTCAAAATTATTCTTAGATAAGCCTAGTACTATACTCGAGCGAAACGAATTGCCGCGAAAAGTACCCTTTCGGCAGCAGCGAAATAGCATGCGGATATTGATAATAGATGGCACTATTTTGTGAGTCAAATGCGAGCACTAGTCAAGTTTGAGGCCGGATGTAGGTGATTGTCGAATATTTCTACTCGAAAGTAGCTCAAACCTATATTATGCGAACTTGCTCTAATCAGTTTAAAGCTCTTTTTAGCGAGGAACATTAATGAAATGAGTAAACAAATTTATTGAAAAGTCAAAGTAGATTTTAGCGTGACTGGAACGGCACATTAGCTTGAAACGGCATTGCATTTGGAATTTCATCGAAAGTCTCAGTTTTTTGCATCACAATTGAAGCGTTGGTTTCTAAGTGAGGGAACAATTTGAAAGTGTATGATAAAAATCTATTGATCGCTATTGCGATTACGTACTATAACAGGAATATTTTGGTAATAAATATATTTGTGAATAAGAAACCAAGTGACATTTTTTCTCTTATAAGTACTACAAAAGTCTTATAAGAGGAAAACTTAGAGGACAGTTCTAGTGATCAGCCTTGTAGGTAATTAGTGTGCTACTAGTATTAAATAGGTAATTTATGAGAGCTATTTTAGCCTTATAAAAATGTTTCAATTAGCTCTTATTGTTTAGCTTTTACAGTGCTTATTAGTGTACACAAGTACTTTTTTGAAGGTATAATAGTGAGATCAAAAGTATTTTTATAAAAGTTGCACTCTCTGTACAAGATTCGCTAGAAAGAGAGAAATAATAACACATAGTCCAGATACTCAATTTCCAAAAAAGGTTCATATAAGATTATAATTTTTATAAAAAGTTTAATATAAGATTATAATTCCTCTCATATGGATGTAAATTTACCTTGTCATTACATAGCACCTCTAAAAGCTTTACAGTCTCACACTGAGAGTGTTATGAAAGTCATCTGAAATGTCCTTACAAATGCTTTGGTCTGGAGAGTCTCAAGTGGATTAGTAGAGACTGAAGTAGCTTCGTAGAGTTTTGCAACACATCCCAACAGCTGAGTTCTGGAGGTTGGGATTTCAGTTGTATTTTTCAGTCCCTAACTACAACAAATGTCTGAACACGATTGATTATTGTACACTATGAGAAGCGGATGCATTTTCATATACATTTAGTCCCAAACAACAGAAACAAGAGATCTATGTCGGCACCAAATCGCGCATTTAGCTACACTTGAATAGTTTCCGTATTTTGTCATCTAATTAAGTGTTCAGATTATCTACATGTAATTCAGCACACCAATGAATCAAAATTAATTACATATGATGGTTCTGCCCTTTATAAATCATCATAGCGTAATGTGCTACTTAGCCAGAGTGTCAACTCAGAATACATATACGGTTCAGGTCTTCCAGGAAACCGGCCTAGTTTTCTATGTTTATACTATGTCAAAATGAACCTTTTGTCCTCAAAAATAAATGTAACACCCTCTACACTTTCTTTACCTCCCAAACATTTTGTGTCGACGGATTGATCATCTATGGAGCAGAGCATTTCAATAGGGAATAAATACACGCAAGACAGAGGACATATAATAAAAGTTCAAAATAACAGCAATAAATATCTTCAACTAGCCATCACTAATTGCATATGATCTGTAAACAAATAAAAAGTAACAACAATAAATATCGACAGCCAAATATTCGATTTGCATTATAGCATTGAGGGAGAAAATTGATGATCGCCGTACATATTTCAAGATATATACGTATACACCTAGCATATTAAGTGCAATAATGTTTTCTTATCACAAAAAGAATGCAGGAAATACACGCGAACACACAATAAAACGTTACGCATTTTCACTTTCAACTGGCAACCACTTCGCTGAATTAAAAGGGATCCGACCCATTGAAAAGCTGCGAAATATTACTTACCGACACCTATTAGCATTTTCAATTCGCGGTTTGCGCCTTCGATCTCGTTCATTAGAGTATAGTACTTGTCCGCCAGCGAATTGTTCACTGACGAATTGAAAAGCTCTTTTTGTATGGGATTTGACCATTGAATTCGTTTCGCAAAGAGTATAGTACTAGGCTAACCCATGAATCGGCCATGTTGACAACAATAGAAATGTATGGAAATGTATGTTTACATAGAGAGTCTACAGCGCAGAAGGGTATAGTGTGCGGCATTGAGGGGAAAGCTTTTTTGCAGAGAGTAAATTGCATATGTAGTAAAATTGCTTCATTCACGTCCGCAGCGCCGGATTATGGGGGGGGCTAGGGGGGGCTATAGCCCCGGGCCTCAGATCATGAGGGGCCTCGTTGCCTCACCCACACTAATGAATATTTATTTTATTATAAATATATTATATTTAAAAATCTATACATTATTAAATCGTTTATTATAAAGATAATTACTTAATACAATATTCAACGCTTATATCTACTTATATGAAAATTATCCTCACCGAGTATTTATCACTTAAACACACACATGAAATCAACTTTAAGATTTATTTGTCGATATTGACTAGTCAAAAAAAAATAAAGTAAGAATACGTGGAAACTCCGAATGGAGGAGCTAAGTCTGGCGCGAGGTGTGCGGCGTATTTATTTCTGCGCGCGATTCGCGGAAAACCGAGTAAACATGGGTGGACGCGCAGTGCAGTGCGACTGTTTTCACACGAATGTTTCTTGGACTATATTTATAACAGTTCGATCTCTGACTGAAAGTGGTGCACAAAAACGGAAAAAATTTTAAAAGCAAATTACCAAAGTTGACAAATTATTTTTCCGTCCATTCAAGTAGTGAGCTTAGTAGCTCTGAAGTGTTGCAAGAGAATGTGCAGGAAAATGTCGTTGAGACCTCTAGTAGTGAAAATGAAATTTCTAAAAAATGCGAAGTTTTGTTTAGCGTAGAAAACGTAATCGAGCATCTCAGCAGTGAAAGTATTATTCGCAGTGATAAAGCAAATGATGTCAATGAATCCGATGATTTACTCGACATAAAAGTTATTACGGATCATTCTAGTGTGATAGACGTTAATAAGACTCATCAACAGGTACTTTGATATTTTTTTATAGAGATATAGATTCACTGATAATATTTTATACGTACCTATCATTTATTCAGAAGTATATATATATATATATATATATATATATATATATATATATACATTCAAGAATGTCTATAATTTTTAGGGATTATTCACAATGATCCAGCGTTATGGCCATCGAAATTAAATAAAATAGATAGAGATAGATATCTAAACAAAGGCCATTTATATTTTCAAAATAAAAATTCCTCTTTTGAAGCATCAAAGCGAACGTATGTAAAACAAAATAGATATTTTTCAAGCAAGTATTTTCAAAGAGTAGTGAGTAATGGTGAAAAGTATGAACGAAATTGGCTAATGTATTCGGAATCAAGTGGTAACGTATTTTGTTTCGCATGCAAATTATTGTCAATCGATCGAGAAAACGTTTTCGTTAAAGACGGATTTTCTAATTGGAAAAAGGCAGACGAAATCATAACCGGACATGAAAATTCTAAAGAACACGGTCGTTGTATGTTAGATTGGTTAAATTTTATGAACAAGAATTCCAATATTGATAAGCAATTAATAAACGCAACGCAACTGGAAGTGGAATACTGGGTAGAAATATTGAAGAGAATTGTTGCTGTGATTATTTTTTTGGCTGAAAGAGGACTGGCTTTTCGAGGTTCTGACGAAGTTATCGGTTCAAAAAGTAACGGAAATTTTGTAGGCATAATAGAGTTATTATCTGAATTCGATCCGATTTTAAAAAGTCATATAGATAATCACGCAAATAAAGGTCGAGGGACGGTTTCATATTTATCAAAAACTATCTGCGAGGAGTTTATTGAATTAATGGCAAAAAAAATTTCACAGCATATTGTAATCGAAATAAAAAAGGCTAAATACTGGGGTCTTGTGGTTGACTCTACGCCAGACATTTCTCACGTAGATCAATTGTCTGTTATATTTCGTTATTATTTGAACGGGCACGTACACGAACGATATTTATGTTTCTTAGACATAAAAAGTCATACAGGAAAGTCGTTGGAAGAAGATATTTTGAACTTATTACAGATACATGACATAAATATAGCCGACTGCCGTGCACAGACTTACGACAACGCTAGCAATATGTCCGGAAAGTATTCAGGTTTACAGGCTCGATTAAGAGAAAAAAATAAATTAGCTATTTACGTTCCGTGTGTCGGCCATTCGCTCAACTTGGTTGGTGAATGTAGTGTAGATGCATGCATTAATTCCAGAAATTATTTTGGCCTTTTACAAAGACTTTATACATTCTTCAGTGCGTCCACTCATCGATGGAATGTTTTAACAGAACATAATGCTAAACTTTAAAATTTATCTGTTACTAGATGGTCAAAAAGAGTAAATGCTTCAAAAGATTTAATAGAGAATTTTAATGGTATTTATGAGTCCTTATCGAAAATAATAGCCGACGTAGAAAAAAAATCTGACACACGCTATGAAGCTTTATCTTTACAAAAAAGCATGATTAAATTAGAAAATGTTTTTATCGCTGTGCTTTGGCATCGAATTCTTAATCGATTTGACAATGTTAGTACATTCCTACAAAAGGTTGAAATAGACTTAATTACAGCTAACCAGATGTTATTATCATTAATCGATTTCGTAAAACAATTAAGAGAAGAATTCACGGAAATGGAAAATAAATCAAAAGCTCTTAGTTCTTTAGTCGAACAAGAGTATACTCAGATTCACAAGAGAAAAATAAAACAAAAATTATCTGATGGCCAAGTCGAAGATGAGATTTTGAGTGGAAATGAAAAATTCCGAGTTGAAACGTTTTACGTTATACTTGATAAAATTACAATGGAATTAGTTAAACGAAGCGAAGCTTATAGTTATGTGACAAAATTATTTGATTTTGATTCGTTTTAAAACGAATTAAAAATATGTATCGGTCGACTATGCTTAACGATCGATTATCTTCTCTAACAAGATTAGCAATAAACAACGATTTATTAAGATCGTTAGATTTCAATGATGTAATAAAAGAGTTTGCTGAAGCTAAGTCGAGAAAAAAATTTATTTTATAGTTAAAAATTGATACTATCTTTCTTTTCACTGATTAAAATAAAAATCAATTCATTCAATAATTTTGTTATTTATTTGGTAGTCAAAAATTTCCTTAAATGGGCCTCATGATGAAAAATAGCCCCGGGCCTCCTAATACCTTAATCCGGCGTTGCGTCCGGGTTCATGGATTATGATTGCGTGTCCATTCTTTATATGTCTATGGATTTAACAATCCCAGTAGGACCACAAGCATCGATGACTTTTACCATGCACTCTTTCATTAATGCCTATGAATTCCAAAATAATGCATTACAATGTCTTGTGTAAAGTAATCATTACGTAATTATTACCAGTCATCATCATCGGATTGTTTTCGCCATACCGCATCGATGAATTTAACATTGCGATGTCATTATAAGTAGCGATACTCGCTCCGTTTTGCATGACTCTACCCTTCACTGTGTATGAATTTGTCATGCAGTAAAGTAGTTAGTAGATAAACACACATGAATTTCTGTACCAGAATCATTGTTTTTCGCATCACTTTACACAAGACATTGTAATGCATTATTTTGGAATTCATAGGCATTAATGAAAGAGTGCATGGTAAAAGTCATCGATGCTTCTGGTCCTACTCGGATGTCATTTCTTCTATTTAGCTTACCATTTCGAACAACCGGGCCAATTCAAAATTTACATGTGAAAACGAGCACGTGTTGACGCTGATTTCTATGGTTTCAGCCTACGTATTGATGAACATGTGCTGACAACTAATATAGTAAGAGTGTAATGCCATTTTAAATGTCATGATTTTGAATGCCAGTTACATTAGCTGGACACAAACAACAGGAAGGAAAGACCAATCAATGACGTGTGGAAGCTTTGTCAAGCTGAATCACGAATGCCATCAGCATATCTTCGTTAAATATAGATCGAGTACTATTCGTAACTTCTGGTGATAAACTATTAATGAACAAACCCAATCAACAGAAATGCAGAAAATGTGTAAATAGTTTGATTGATACTATAGCGGTTGTTGACGCAAATGGTTTGCAGTCTGAGTGATGTTTTTTTGAAAGCCAATGATAAATTTGTTATTAATAAATCTGAAGGTACCCCAACCGTATTTGGCATACTCTTATCCAATCCATCATTCATTAAATTTCTCATTCCCATATTTTTGTTGAGTTTTAAATCCGCTTATTGCAGAAAATCTTGTATGAATAATTGAAATAAATTGAGTACTGAACTAATTGAAATGGAATTATTAATATGAGCTCATACTTATTGTAATTTAATTTTTAAAAGTATTTTTAAAAGAAACATATTTCGTTTGCTTTCTTTAATCGTCATTGGCCGCTCTCATATTTTGCTCTAATTAGTCTCCTCAGAACGTTTCGAAGGTATTTTTATATTTGCAGCTACTTCACATTCATAATGAAGTATGAGTCTTCTTATTGATTTCTAGACTCGAAGCTTTGTTTTATTGAAGCTTTGTGGCTGTTCTTCAGTACAGCCAAAACGAAGAAAAGGTTTTATTAGCGTCAAAAGTTGTATGTTGTCTATTACGGGGTCTTCTTCCTTGCTTAAGTCCTGATATTTGTTTTCATCAGGCTTATTTTCATGCCCACTTTTTACTAATTTTCGAAGAAAATTAGTTTTAAATTCGCTTCGTCGAAAATTCATCATATATATATATATATATATATATATATATATATATATATATATATATATATATATATATATATATATATATATATATATATATATATATATATATATATATATATATATACATATATATATATATATATATATATATATATATATATATATATATATATATATATATATATATATATTCGCTTCGTCGAAAATTCATTATATATATATATATATATATATATATATATATATATATATCAGCAAAATAAATAAGGAAGATAATCTCTGGAGTGGCTGATCCAATTGAGCTGAAATTTTCGGAGACCATAGATCCATATAACAGATAGGTCTATGATTTGTTAGAACTCAGATATCTTTAACCTTTTGGCAGCGGTGGGCATTTTGGTAAATTTTCAGGTACTCCTATATTTCCAAGCAGTGTAAATTTTTGTTAAAAAAAGTATTGGGAATGAAAACTTATTATGTTCTTAGTTTGTTTATGATAATAAAATGGAAATTCTGAGCCTTGTGTAGGCGCTGAATGCCTAAAAGTAGGCAGGGTTTTTTTTCAAATTTCGATTTGTCATAACTTTAAAGAAAAACAATGGATCATTATAAAATTTGCAAAACGTATTACTGTAAACTAAGATTTAACACACCTGGACTTTCAAGACTGTGCAGGCAACTATGTAGTTACAGCAGGCTCCTGAAAAAACCTTTCAAAACATCTACCCTCCTGAAAATTATATAAATTCCAACTATTGATAAACATTGACTTTTGCCCATCAATTCAAACAAAAATTTTCAAAATTCCGCGTTTACCAAGAACGGCAACCCGTGATCAAATTATTTCTATTTTCATCACTGAAAACTTATGTTCGCGAGAACTGACGATCGGATAATGCGATCAATATGAAAAGTACAAGACATGTTGAAATTAGCTACGACCAAATCTGATGGAAGTGATTTTGAAATACGGAGAATACTGTGGCAGTGGTGCCATTTGGAAAAAGCGCCGAGAAATAAAACTGGTTTTTGGCCTATAGCTTCCGATTTAGCAACCAGATTTCAACAAAATTCACGCAGTAGATGAATCTTACTGTAAGATAGATTTCATATAAATTTGGTTGAAGAATTAGTATAGGGTTGCCAGCTATGGCAATTTTTGTCTCCTAAATATTGTAAATTTGCTCAGTAAAATAAAGGCTTTTTTCCTATAACTTCCGATGCAGTAACGAAATCAAAACGAAATTCATGTGATAAGTGAATCTTGTTGCATTTCTAATTATGAAGGAAATTCGTTGAAAAATCATGAAAGAGTTGCCAGCTATGAGGAATTTTGTAATTTGTTGACATTTCTGTATCGAGCGATGACAGTTACATGTAGACAACGAAAAACGGGACGAACTCATCTCAGCACTTTACACCAACGTAAGTGGAATGCGATCTAAACTTAATAAGTTCTATGAGCTGTCAAACTCTGAAGCTTTTGATGTCATTGCCATCATCGAAACGTGGCTTTGTGCAAATATTCACAATGCTGAAATTTTTAATTCGGAGTATACTATTTTCCGCCGGGATAGACATGGAGATCTTACTGACGCTCCTGTCGGAGGTGGTGTTCTTCTGGCGTTTCACAAAAAATTCAAAGTATCTCTAATCGAAATACCGCATACAAATAATGAATTTATTTGTGCCCAAGTCGAACTGACGTCAAAGAAAATATTTTTCGGTGTCAACTACACGCCACCAAATTCTTCGTATGATGTTTATGCTTCGCTTATACATATTATGCAGCTCATATGCGATCTTGCGGACAATAACGACGACGTCGTCTTAATGGGTGATTTCAACATACCTAGAATAAACTGGTGGCCTTCAGCGGACGGCACTTTCGAAGTTCCGAGCTCTGCTTCTATTGGCGGACAACACGACATCAACATTGCAAACGAATTTATATCACTTGGTTTGTTTCAAGCCAATTGCATCCGGAACGCAAATGGAAAAATGCTGGACCTGATTTTTTCGACTGATGCCTCTTCTACTGTGGTGAAACCCCTCACATCATCTCTCATCGACGAAACCGCGCATCATGGTGCACTCAACATTATTTTCGAGCCAAAGTCTAGTAATTACTTATCATCGAGCACATCTGAACTTAAATTTAATTTTAGACGAGCTAATGTCGATCAAATACGTGACTTGCTTGCTAACTATGATTGGTCCTCCGTGTTGCAGGAACCTAATCCTGATAAAGCTACGTTCTATTTCCACATTCGGTTGTTTAGCTGTTTTTTACAATGCGTGCCAACTACCTTCACTAAAAGCAAGGTTCGTTTTTCTTGGATGTCTCCACAGCTTTGCCATTTGAAAAATTCCAAAAACAAAGCCTGCAAAAAGTTTCGCCTGACTCGCTCAGAACCTGACTATCAACGTTTTTCCACATTACGAGATCTGCATCATAATGAAGTTGCATTTGCATATCATAGACATACGCAACAGCTTAGATTTAATTTTCAAGCTCAACCTAAGAGATTTTGGAATTTTGTTAGTTCTAAGACTTATAACGATGGGTATCCACTCACATTTAAATCTGACGACTCTTATTTTGATGATCCCTTTGATATTAGTAATTTATTTTCTTCCGTTTTCCGTAAAGCCTATCGTACGGACTTTCCTAACTCCAGACACTTTTCACCCTACTTGACGAACTCAACAGTTTCTTATTTGGAGATGAAGGATTTAAAAATTGACGAGGACACTATTATCACATTTGTTAATAAACTTGACAATAATATAACACCTAGCCCAGATGGCATACCTAATTTGGTTTTGAAATATTGTGTGTCGTTACTACTACCTGTGCTGTCTTATATTTTCAATACATCCTTAAAAACAGGCATCTTTCCTCATTTGTGTAAATACTCCACCGTCACTCCTATATTCAAGAAAGGGAGTCGTAATGACGCTTGCAACTATAGACCTATTGCAAAACTTCTCTGTGTCGCAAAACTTTTTGAAGCCATAGTCACGAATGTTGTAGCCTTTCATTGCAAATCAATTATGGCTCCGTATCAGCATGGTTTCATGAAAGGTCGTTCAACCACAACCAACCTGCTTGAATTTTCTCACCAAATAACCAACTCAGTTGAAGCTGGGCTCCAAACTGACTGCGCCTACACAGACTTGACGAAAGCCTTTGATAAGCTTGATCACTCTATACTTTTAGCTAAGCTTCATTCCTTTCAATTCCCTTACGTGTTTTTAAATTGGGTTGACTCTTACTTGACGAATCGAACTCAACGTGTATCCTTTCGCGGTGCCTTGTCATCTGAAATTAGAACCACTTCTGGTATTCCACAAGGTAGTCATCTAGGCACTTTACTGTTCGCCTTATTTATTAATGACGTAGGTTCCATTCTACAGTCATCTTCTGTTCTTCTCTATGCCGATGACGCTAAAATTTTCAAAGTTGTGAGAAACCTTAACGATTGCAATGATTTGCAGCAGGATCTAAACAGATTTGCCAACTGGTGTTCCGATAACAATCTCCTAATTAATCCCGACAAGTGTACGATTATATCTTACACACGCAAAAATAATCCTGTAATCTATGAATACTCACTTTTGAGTACATCTTTAAACAGGTCAGCGAAAGTACTCGACTTAGGAGTATTGCTGAATCAATCCTTGACATTTGACGATCACATCGATCAATCGTTGTGAAAGCTAGCAATGCCTTAGGTTTTGTCAGAAGACGTTCGAAGGAATTCAACGACATTTTTCTAACTAAGACCCTCTTTTGTAGCTTAGTAAGACCTATTGTCGAATATGCAAGTATTGCATGGTCACCATATCAAAAAGTCTACATAGACCAAATTGAGTCAATTCAAAAGAGGTTCTTACGTTTCTGCCTCCGCGGTCTTCCGTGGTATGACCCTTTACATCTACCTCCTTACCATGACCGCTTAAATCTTTTACGAATGGATACCTTGGACTCTCGACGTCAAAATTCCAAAATCTTATTTGCCGCGAAAATTTTGGATGGCACCGTTGACTCAAACTACTTATTAAGGGGATATATACACCTAGGAGCCGGATAAAACGGTCATTTTTGTGCATTTTTTTAAGGAAAACTATTTGAAATATCGGATTGGGAGTTTAATTATCTAAAAGTATACACATTCAAAAGTTTGCTTAATTTTTTTTTATTTAAAAATATAAAAAATATACAAGGATATTGTATGATCCTTGGAGCGCTGTAAAAAAACAGCGTTAATGGTACCCACTGGCATTTGTTCAAAAATTATGTGAAGAAAAAAATGGAAAAAGATTATTAAATTAGATACTATAATCTAATTCGTGTCATAGCCGATTTTGAAAATATCGATTAATGACAAAATGGCGGACGTTTGAACATGAATAGTGATTTTTTGACCAAAAATTAGATATTATTTTGGCTATAAAACAAAAACTAAGTAACGAAAAAGAAAAATCCTATGACACGAACTAGATAATGTTATATAAAATAATCACAAAAAGAATTAAGGTAATCAGTTAATTGGTTTCCGAGAAATTTTGGGTACCAATTTGAAAAACGTGTTTTTAAGAAAAACGCGTTTGAAAATTTAGGACTGAATAAATCATTAAATTTGTCAACTAACATGGAATCATCGATACCAGGCCCATAGTGTAAGTCTTTTACTGTTTACGGAATATTCATGGCTTCTAAATTGTCTTGCCGACGCCGTATTCAACCTTCTTTCGTCTGTTCTTGCGCTTGTAGTTCGGCTTTCGCTATGCAAGTTTCGTCTTCTTGCGCTGCGTACAAGTGCGCTCCCGATCCGAACGATATTCTTAACACATTCATGACTTCCAGCGATGAGGTGAAACCATTGTTGAATGTACATGTTGCAAGATATAATGCAATGCTAACGATTTTGGGCCCGCTGTTCATCGTTTTTGGGGCTATTGTCCAAATAAGTTGGTTGCAGTTTTGGGTATATCGACCAACACAGCGTTCCAACAATTTTTCATTGCTGAGGTCTTCGTTTACTGGTTTGATGACATCTAACACCATTTTTGGCAATGCTCAATAATTGTGACGAACATTTTCCAGTTCTCCTTTAGCCTTTGCTCGTTGCAACTGGCACCACGATTCGGGGCCTTCGGGACAGAAATGTTGTTGAGGCTTGCTGTCTGTTGAGCCGTAATGGTAAAATGTTGCCCGTATCGCTTTTTTCATTTCATCCTGGGAGGCACAGTTTCTGCAAATAGCTAAGCCATAGTAAATCTTCAGTATATCTATAAACTTTGCCCTCAATTTGTTTTTGCTGCTGATTCCAGGACTTTTTTCTTTCATTCGCGAAGAAGGGTTCACAATCGCTTTTGAACGTGACCCACTCATTCTTTTTTTGTAATTTCAATCTCGTTACCATACGGTTTCGCATTCACTAATCCCGTGTTCGTCTTAGAGTCACCATCCCCGGCGTAATTAGTGTACATAACTCTATACTTTTCGGCAGATTGTGAAAACAATTCTTTCATGGCGTCTACTTCCATTTTACCTGCCGATCCATCATGATTGGCCTGGCAATTTCCATCGTGATTCGATTTCCATTCCTCACATTGCTCAGTATTTTCGAGTTTATTCCAATAGTTACATTTAGCACAATAAGAAGAATATCAAAAACTTTTCCTGTTAACTGTCCAATGAGAACCTCAACTCTCTACAATGAGGTAAAACCACGTTTTCGCCCCGTACTATCTCCAAAAACGGTAAGTTTGGTTATCCCAGCACTCGAATTTTGCTTTTAGTTCCCGTTGTACTTCTTTTACAGCATGTTTTAACACCAATTGAACAATACTTGAAGCAGCCTAATGAATGTTATTAACTATCGTATCATACTTCGTAAAACACGTTTGATTATATCGGCTGTAACTAGCTTATTTATAGAAATATTAACTTGGTGTTTTCACCAGATATTTTTGAGACCTGTATCTTCACGAAAATGCAATAAAAAATAAATCGATTTTGCCGACCATTCTAGGTGGATATCTCTCCTTAAGCCAACTTAATTTTAACACTAATAACAAACGTGTCAGGCGTGTTAACTTTTTGTCGATCCCTCAACATCGGACCAATTATGGTTGCAATGAAGCAGTCACTGCAATAAGTAGATGCTTTAACGAAGCTTATTATAAGTTTGATTTTCATTTATCTACAGCATCACTTAAACGAATTCTGTATAAGAATAATTAATTTTTATTGTATGTGTATAGTCTGCATTAGACGAATTTAATAAATGAAATGAAATGAAACAACAAATATTTAGGTGTCGAAAATTTGAAAAGTTTTGAGGATGGTTACCATAAATTTCTATTCACTCCTATAACTTACAGTGCAGCCATTCAATCGAAAGGATATTCACTCAACGTGAAGCAGCTATGGTGCTAACGCATAATTGACAGCACCAGACAATTTCGTAAATATTGCACCAACAGATGCTTCCATTTTGTATTCATAAGCAAAGCATTTACAATAAAATAAGCAACCGATATATAAATTTTCCGAGTTTTGGATATTTTTCGGATGGCAGCCCTAGATATAGTTTAATCATTGAAACTTTCGATGATATTCTTGGATGAAAACGAAATTCAAAGGTTAGGTTCATTAAGCACGAGCATGTTATGGTAGACTTATTGCTGCTGTGTTGGACAAATGTTGCCAGCACTGAACATTTTCATCATTTGTGTTATAGGAATTGCTGTCAGAAAATGATGTTTGTTCTTTTTGATTAAGAAATGGTTGACATGATACTTCAAAGAAGTGTATAACGTCTTCACACATTTTTAAGTCCCTCAAAGATAATTTCTTTGAAAATTAGTTTTCTAGCGGTTCTGATGCGCTAGACTTTTTTTAATTCCTGACCAAATTTCAGCAGCTATCCAACATATGAAAGAAAGGCTTATGTGAAACAATTATTGGCTGTGACTTGAGATATTGTTGACGTGAGCCTTGTTTTGGTCGATCGTGTAAGTTCCACTACGATGCCGAGCTACAGCATTAGCTCTGTTTGCGTATCTGAGTCTATTATAATATATTAAAATAGATTCGCAGAAAGTCAGTTTTGTACTTTTGCTGCAAGCCAAATTTTGCAGCAAAAAGAAGCCAGCTGCCAAATTCTGTTACTGCTGCAGTTTGCTGAAGTCACGGTTGGAGCTACCAACTATGATAATTTGGGTGTTTTAAATTTTGAAAATTCGCTCAGGAAAATAAATTTCTCTGCCCTATAGCTTCAAGTGCAGTCATGGAATCAAAACGAAATTTATTTGGCGAACTGAACTTATTATGGACAATACTCAACAGAAATCTAGTTGGAAAAACAATGATCGGGTTGCCAGCTATGGTTGGTCTTGTTTTTTTCGGTATATCTGTAGTAAGCGATTTTAACAGACCTATTATTTTATACAGTACATTTCGATCAATTTTGTCACACGATTGTTAGGATTGTATGAAATTCTAGTAGGGGTCAGCATTTTGTGAGCACCTACTTAATTGTGGAAAGTTAATCAGTCTTTGATCGTCCAGACGTATGCCATTGTCAGCGTGGACGTGAATTCTATTTTCCAATATTTTTCTTTTGATGTATTTTTTTCTTTTCTAGCGTAACCTGGCATTCGACTTCAAACTAGTCATTTCTTTTGCGGCATATTTATACCTAACCACTTTTTCTTGCATAGATTTTGATCGTTGTCCTTACCGCCATCAAGACCCCGTCAACCGATTTCACTGTTTTATTTTGTAAAATTCGGGCTCATTTCATCTTAAAGGTTTCTGTGATTTTTTTTGTGTTGAACTTCCGAAGAAAAGTGTTCTTTGTTACATAAGCCATTGATATACTGCTTCGATAGTTAAATTTTAGCAAGTAGTGCTTTAAATTAAAATATGCTAATCAAAATGTACAGAAGTCAAATATTCTAGAAGCTCATCTCCACTGATAAGTTTCTGGTCAATTTGATTGAATGTACGCCCCTGTTCTTTTGTGGGTGTATCTGTGTGGGAAGCATGTCAAAAAGCCTATAATGTGCTCGCGGTTGTCATTAGTTTCATCGTGAAAGTTGAAGTGGGTCCTCTACTTTCCATGATGTATTCCTTTGTTATCTTCTTCTTTCCATGATGTATTCCTTCATTTGAGACCTTAATAGAGCAAATAATTTTTACAGATGGCTATAAAATGCTTTCTTGGTTTTGCGGTTTTTTTTTCTGTCGAGGAGCGGACGTTTATTAGCCAAATTTGGAAAAATTTGGCTTTAATGTGGATCGCATGCAATTGTTATCTTACTGCTTTGAAGTCCATCACTTGCAAATTGAACTCTTTTCTCTTTATGAATGGCATTTCGAATTCACAACTCCCTGCAGGCTTCTCAATTTTGAATATTGCGTGCGACCTCATGTTTCGTACCTTTGTAGTGCCAGCACGTTCAGGTTTTTTTTTTCTTTTGAGATTCGTAGCCAGCTTGTACTTTTGTTGACGTTCGTTAACATAATTTTCTTGACATTTGATGACTGCATCGGAAGTTATAATGCATAAACCGTTTAAATTTTTAATGATGGCACATTTGCCACATAGTTGCCAGCATATTCATTAATTTTTCCTCAGAAATGGGCGTCCAAGTCCGTCCTAATAGCTTAAATCGGATATGCTTATCGAGTCGTGAGTTCTTGCGAACAAAAATTTCAGCACTAAAAATATAGGTGATTTAGTGAAGGGCTACTATTATTGTGTAATGAGGAATTTTGGAATTTTAAATTTGATTGTTTAAATAACGCGTAAAGTTAAGATATCATTTGCGTTTTTTTTAAAAAAGCAAAAAAGTTTCGTAAGGCTCTATGATTTGAAGATGTCTTCTTTCCGTTTTGTCATAGCTATAGGGTTGCTAGCACATTTACAACTAATTTTTAAAGTCTATTACTTTTAAACAATAATGCAACCTTCGAAAATCTGGATAAAAAATCATATTTACTGAAAAGTCTGCAGAATTACATTTCAACCTAACTTAAATCCCTTAGTTTCTTCAAACACAGTAAAATCCTTTTTTTCAAAATTTTGTTTAGTTTTTTTTCATACACAAACTCTCCCTCCTGTGATCGTTCATTGCTTGCCTTTCGTCTATGGTGCATGCATGTACATATTTGCGAGGCGCACAGTATCATTCAAATATGTCGACATGATTAAAAGCCCAAAGCTTCGAGTGCAAATATTGTCCGTTGCTGAAATTGATTAACACGTCGCCTGAATAATGACTACAGGCACGCAAAAAATCAATTTAACCACGGTCTTTTTTTATTTTGCAACCATAGCAAAGGTAAATTTGCTATCGCTAACGCTACCCTTATGGGAAGTGATGCATGTTCAAAGGGAGAAGAGGTGAACTGGTGAAAGGGAGACGCTGCAAACGTGTAATTTATCCTATTTCATTGAATGTTTTCGTTCATATTAAATATTAATTATGTATGTTTGGCATAAGATGACAATCAGAGATGAAAATAAATGAACCCAATTTTTAATGTAAATCGACATGGAAAGCTGAAATTTAATATATTGGAACTTGAAATTTTAGAGCAGATCTCAGTTGAATTTTGTGTACAGTAAGAATTATTTTGATGGTGAGGGATAGAATAAAATAAGCTCGAATACAATTTTATTATTATTTTAGATTCACCCTGGTTTAACTTAAAATTAATTATTTCAGTAAAAATGAATTTAAAGCACTTTGAATCAGAAGCATTAAAATTATTCTCTGATTGCAGCTTGCAAACTCAATAAGCTTGATCTATCAAAGGTTAGACCATATTACTTTCCATGCAAAACATAGGCTGATTTCGTCAGACCCGGAAATTTCAGTTTCCTGCCAATGATTGAGAGCCCATGCATTTCGGTATTTTCCTTTCATTTTCCTCAGAGCTTCTAAGTTACAACGATCTCTTAGCCCCTACTCAACCTCTAACTACAAAGACGTCAGTAGCTCAAAATAATGATAACACATTTACAAATTTATTCAGCAGCAGCTAATTTCCATTTTAATCATTCCGATTGTTTTCGCCAATTTTCTGTCAAAGGCAGAAGTTGCCATGGTGGAAGTCGCTTTATTCTCTTTACTTTTCCAAAAATAATTCATTTAACTGTGACATTTACACAGTCGCCTGACACGTTTAATTTTACTCGATAAGCGAGAGACAAACGACACCCAATGACGACAACGATGATTTTAATGACTATAATGGCGTCAACCTCACCATAATCAAAGAGTTGACTTCCGTTGAAATCATGAACTTCGAAAACGATGATAGCTCCAAAAGTTTCCAAAACTGAAACGGAAAGAAAGGTCGATTGTGTTTTCATATGATTCTAATACCAGAGAACAAATAGAAAGGAAAGTTAGACATGACTTTCTTTTCAGGAAAGTTTATTTTTAGAACGAGTACAAAGTTTGTTTAACAGACATTGTTTTGTGTAGTTTCGCATCAATATCTGAATTCTCTGTTTTTTTTTTTTAAGTCCAACATAACTTTAAATGGTTTCTTTCAGTTGAATAAGTGAGTTGTATTTAATGTGTACCAATTTTTTCTAGCTCAAAAAAATATTTTAATAAAAAAACCGATTTTTCCTTTAGAAGCTAGATATATTGAATTTTGTGACAAATATCGATATTTCGAGGGTAATCTGCCCTCTTCTTCAGTGTCTATCAGTCTAATCTTAATCTGACTTATGTATGCTACTTATGGAGCTTACTTTTAAAGTATTGACTTATACTAATTACCAACTAATTGTCTATTAATGGACTTTATACTAATTACCAACTAATTGCCTATTAATTACTTTATTATCCATATTAATTAAATTATCCTCCTCACTATGAAATTAATGTTCAAATTAGCCTGAACAGTGGTGATGCACAGTTTCCTTGGTCTGTGTTTAGTCTTCTATGCATAGGGGTTTTCCATATGTGCAGGCTTTCGTACGCATCCAGTTTTCGCACCTGCTGTACCTCCTTGATCACCTCCACGTTGTCCCAAGTTATGTTGTGATCCTCCTCCAATATGTGCTTTGCTACTGCTGAACGTACTAATGTTGTATTCTTTTTCCTCGCTGAAGCTGCTTCCCGTTTATGTTCCGTTAGTCTAACACCAACTAACCGTTTCGTTTGCCCGATGTATATTTTTCCGCATTCTGGGCAGGTAATTTTATAGACTCCACATTTTTCCTTTTTATCCTTTTTGTCTTTGACGTGACATAGTATAGGTTTGGCTGAGATATGTAGACGATATTCTAGCTATAGTTAAAAAAGATGCTTTGGGAGAAACGTTGGAGAAGTTGAACCAAGCACATAAGGACATCCAATTTTCAATGGAAATCGAAAAGAATGAGAAACTACCCTTCTTGGATTTAATGGTCATAAGGAAAGAAGGTCTTCTTAGTTTCAATATCTACCGGAAGCCCACACACACTCAGAGGACAACATCATCCACGTCTGATCATTGGCATTCCAAAAAAATGGCCCCCTTTAATTCCATGATTCACCGGCTATTAACTGTGCCCATGGATCAGGATAGTTTTAACTCAGAAGTTAAATATATTGAAGATACGGCGAGAAAAAATGGATTTGACGAGAGGATAATTGGAAATCTTGTCAAAAAGAAAAAGTATAGAATACAGCGTGATCTTTTAACGACGCTTTTTACGCAGGAAAAACAAGAAACGACCATAAGAGTTCCAATTATTTATTCATCAGTATTCAAAAAAGTTCGGGTACTTATTCGGGATAAAAAGGAAAAATGTGGAGTCTATAAAATTACCTGCCCAGAATGCGGAAAAATATACATCGGGCAAACGAAACGGTTAGTTGGTGGTAGACTAACGGAACATAAACGGGAAGCAGCTTCAGCGAGGAAAAAGAATACAACATTAGTACGTTCAGCAGTAGCAAAGCACATATTGGAGGAGGATCACAACATAACTTGGGACAACGTGGAGGTGATCAAGGAGGTACAGCAGGTGCGAAAACTGGATGCGTACGAAAGCCTGCACATATGGAAAACCCCTATGCATAGAAGACTAAACACAGACCAAGGAAACTGTGCATCACCACTGTTCAGGCTAATTTGAACATTAATTTCATAGTGAGGAGGATAATTTAATTAATATGGATAATAAAGTAATTAATAGGCAATTAGTTGGTAATTAGTATAAAGTCCATTAATAGACAATTAGTTGGTAATTAGTATAAGTCAATACTTTAAAAGTAAGCTCTATAAGTAGCATACATAAGTCAGATTAAGATTAGACTAATAGACACTGAAGAAGAGGGCAGATTACCCTCGAAATATCGATATTTGTCACAAAATTCAATATATCTAGCTTCTAAAGGAAAAATCGGTTTTTTTATTAAAATATGAATAAGTGAATTTTATTGACTATGATTGATTATATCTTTCAGTGAATTTATATGCAATGATATTTTCATGTATCTATTCGGACAATTTAAAAATAATACTTGGTAGAAATGGCTGTCATTGTGTATGTTTTGTTCCACAATATCCATAATGTCTACACTACCACGAATGGTTTTGAGTAAAATTTGCTACACATGCTTAAGTTGCTGACACCTTTGGCTGAAAAGCTATTATTGACTACGTAGGATTAATTTTTAGGATTAATTTTTGTTTGCTTTTGAAATCATGAATAAAACAAATATATTGCGATGGTAAATCACAAACTTTTAATTTCATTAAACATTTCTTGCAAAATATGTTTATGTCAAATTTATTGTTTTTCATTTAATTTATCTTCAAAATGAGTATATAAGAAAAATCATAATAGTAAATTCTGTTCAAAAGTATAATAATATAAAAACTTTCACCGTTCAAATTTATGGCAATGGTCATCTTTTTGCAGTTATTCACTTTCTTACTTGATAGATTTGCGGAAAATCGACCTAAATTTTACTGGCTAACTCACAAAACTCCACAATTGTCAATTCCAAAAGTTACGATAGCTTTATTAGCTACCTATCTCTCAAGGGCATTTCAAGGATATAACAACTAACATAGTACAAGTCAAGCTAAAATGCTCCAACAAATCGTTACCTTAAAGGTTCACTTTACTTATATCTGAAAATTATTGCCAGCATCTATGCACAGTCAAATTAATTTCCATCTACTTCAACAATTCAATTGCAACGAAGCTCCTAAAACATGTAAATATTTACTATTAAAATCTCCAAACAAATATATATATATATATATATATATATATATATATATATATATATATATATATATATATATATATCAGTGGCGTGGCGTTCATGGAAGAAAGGGAAGCGTTGCTTCCCTTACATTTCGTGCCATAAATTTTAAATTGTTTTTTTTTCGAAATCGTGAAATAATCGCGTATAAACATTTATTAAAAAAAAACTCTAGCGCACCTGAACCGCTAGAAACACTAATGTTCGAAGAACAGTAGAAGAATCGTGCAGGTTTTGAGTGCATATTCCACCACATGTGCTGCTTATTACGACCAAACTGTATCAAATGCCACTTTTACTTTGGTCTCAAGAATGCATTATAACTCATATGGTGGAAGGTTTCAGATATTACCACTGGCATGAATTTCAACGTTTATGAGAGCAAAACACGGGTTAATTATATTCGTTATCAGTTGCTTATTTCACATAATTTTGAAAGCAGCATCTCATATAACATCAATGAAGAAAATGCTCAGTGCCTGCAGCACTGTAACTGAAGTTGGTGTTTGGGGCTGCGATCCGAAAAATTTGCAGAACTTTGCGAATCGCAACATTGATTATTTATTTTAATTGTAAATGTTTCCGGTATGAATAATAACTGTAAGCGTTTATTGATACAAAAGTAGCACAACCGACTCGTGCTGGCAACCTTCTGCCAGTATCAAAGCCAAGAATATATCACATCTGCTTCACGTTGCTATATAACATTCGAAGTTAAAGGAGTATAAAAAAATTTAAAGTTACCTGCAGCGAGTTTTTTCAAATAATCGAAAGCTCAATATTTGCTGTTTATTGTCACTACAATATCATTACCATTTGAAAATTCTACGATAAAACCGCTTAATAAAGATATTGCAATTAAACACAAAACCAACAATAGCTGGCAACCCTATCGTGGCTTTTCAACCAAATTTGGCCTGAATAATGTTTATGACAGGTTTCATTAATTGTATGAAATTCGTATTGATTTCATGACTGCACTGGAAGTTATAGTGCAAAAAGTTTTATTTTTCTGAGCGTATTTTCAAAACCAAAGACACAAAAATTACCATAGCTGGCAGCACCAATCAAATTTTTCAACCAAATTTCCACCAAACAGAGATTAGAGTTAGGTTTAGCTACTGTGCCAATTTCATGAAAATCTGGTAATTTATTCACATTTCATAGGGCAAAAAGCAGTTTTTTTTCTTTGTAATTTTTCAAGATGGCACCACTGGCACAGACTTGCCCACAATTCAAAATCGCTTCTATCAAATCTGGTCTTACTTAAGTCCAATGCATTCTGCAAAATTTTAGCTGTATCTGATTATTGGTTCGTGAGTTTCCGTGAACAGAAGTTTTTTATGCTAAAAATATAGGTTAACTGGGAGAGGGCTACCGTTCTTGTCCGACATGAAATTTCCAAAGTTTTATTTTGAACGTGTAGATAAAACATAAGATTTATATACAGATTGGTTTTATTTTAAGAAACGGACATTTTTTTGAATATTCGATGGTTTGAATGTTTTCACTTCCAAATTTTTTTTTTTTTTCAAATTTAAGACACCAAAATTATCATAGCTGGCAACTCCAACTGAATTTTTCGACCAAATTTCTACCAAACGTGGCTTAAGGTAAGAGTGTGAGTTTCGTCAAAATCGAACGATTCAATCAGAATTTATAGGGCTAAAAACAGTTATCTTTTTTAGTGGTTTTTCAAGATGGCACCACTGGCACAGAATCGCCCGCATTTCAAAATCACTTCTATCAGACCTGGTCCTATTTAAGACCAATACATTCTGCAAATTTCAATTAATTCTGCTCATCGGATCGTGAGTTTCCGTGAACAGAAGTTTTTGATGCTAAAAATATAGGTAAATTGGGCAAGGGTTACCAGGCGTGCCCGTTATACCATATCTTTTTTTTTTTTGGTTATGTAAACAAAGCACAAGATTTACATATGAGTGGCTTTTTTTTGAAGAACCGGCATTTTTTCAAGAGAGACGATGATTTGAAGGTTTTCACTTTCAGTGCCTGCATTAGCTACAGGGTTGCCAGCACGCTCATCGAAAGCTACACAAATCTACAACTAAATAATATCAATATGTCCTGAAAATTTCGTAATGATTGAATAGCTCTGTCAAAAGTTATCGCAATTTAAAAATTTTCAAATTTGCCCGTCCTCTTTTTAGGCACCCAGCGCACACATAAGGTTAAAAAATTCCAAAGCATTATCCGATTCATATGTAAAACACGTTCAAAATTTATTTCGTTAGCTTTATTTTTGCGAAAATTATGTGTGCACGAAATAATAGGTATATTAAAAATATCACTTAAATGGCCGCCGGCGCCAAAAGGTTAACAATAACTGACATTTAAAGAGACCTGGACCTATTCTGCATATACACCAATGTATCCTGAAAGTTTCAGCTCAATCGAATGGCGCGTTCCCGAGATTATCTCACTGAAATTTTTTGATGATATATATATATATATATATATATATATATATATATATATATATATATATATATATATATATATATATATATATATATATATATATATATATATATATATATATATATATATGGAAATATGAATTTTTGGCCGAATCGATTTTAATACTAATGTTCTTCGAACATTAGTAAAAATTTCAAATCAAATTGTGCACATCTCACACAGTTGATCTGGTAACGCCACAGAATGAAAATAATGAAAGCACAACAACGGCTTGGAAGCAACGTAAAAATTGCATCTACGACCGTTTGTTTGACCCCATATAGACTAGACTGTGACGTCATTAAAAAAAATGTGTTCATACGATCTGTTTGGAACATAGACATATAAAGAATGGACACGCAATCACAATGCATGAACCCGTACGTGAATGAAGCAATTTTACTACACATGCAATTTTACTCTCTGTAAAACAGCTTTCCCCTCAATGCCGCACGCACCACTCCTCAGCGCTGTAGACTCTCTATGTAAACATTCATTTCAATCCATCCGATCAGAGGTGGTTGGGATAACGGGGAAAACAATACATGGACACAAATTTCCAACTTTTCTGAATGAAATTTGTTGTTGTTTTACACAAACACATTGCGACCAGAGGTCGAAAATTGCTTCATTTCTCTCGGCCCATTTCGTATCCATTCTTCTTATATCTATGGTTTGGAAGCAATGAAAATGTTGCTTCCTAGGGGAAATCATCTTCTCAAGAGAGAGACTCAGAGCAGAGGAACATATTCCTGCGTTCCCCTCACTAGCAGCAGGGTAAATTGTTATTGCTATCATTTTACTTTGCTTGTACAGATTTTTTTTGAATGAAGAATACTTGCTGTGAGCGAATTTGAATTACGATATGTGACAAGCATTGCCAGAGGCTATGGATTCAATAAGTTGTTATTTTATGTGTTTTATTTATGATTTATATTATGACATTATTTTTGTGTATGTTCTATTTTGTATAGAAACTTTTATGAAGGTGTTTTCAATTGGCGAAGGCTTTTAGTCACTTATAGCTTATAGAATTTGGTAGTAATAGGTGAAGTTGTAAACTAGAATTGTGTAGAATTGAATGTGTAAAATTACTGTGCAAAAATGCATGAGACTTTTAATTGATATTTCAAATATTGAAAGGCTGAAATAGGTGAATGTATTCACTTGTTCTGTGGGTCAAAATTTTAGAATTCGTCAACTAATTTAAATTTTATTTCATTGGATGTCGGTAGTTTGCTCAAAAAAAGGACATCATCAACCAGGACCGATCAAAACCGAATTTGAAACTTCTCTCTATAACAAAGACATATACCTACTCGACAGTTTGATCGCAAAATTAATAAATGAAAAACTCGGAACCGATTATCGGTTGTAATATTAAACAAAAATAGTGTTGCTGGTCATGTGTGCTATTTTCAAGCGTTTCAGACATTTGGCGAAATATCGGATTTTGTAATTTAAATAATGTTTAAGCTGTGAACAGGCATGGTAGAAATAGCCTTGATCACATCAATTCAGTCCTTTTACTTTCCAAGTTTGACTCCGGTGATTTGAAGAATTGCTGAGTTGTCAATATAAATATTCAGTGATATTGCTCACAGTTAGGAGAAATTGAGAAACAATGAAGATTCTAATAAACATTGTGTGTCATTTAGGGTGTCATGAAGAAGCATTACATAGTCATAATAAAAATGTGTATTCTTGCAATAGGGGTAGATCACCTAAAGACAATAAATCTTTTGACAGTGCGTAACCGATAATTGCCAGCTCACTTGGACCAAGCAAGTGTTTCTTCCGGAACATCAAATTATATTCAAAACGATCTCGTTAGTTGGTTTTCAAAAAAAATATTGAAAGATATTTTTAATGAAATTTAGAAAAGCAAATTCATAGCAATAATATAAGAAAAAACAATCGATATATCATATCGATCACAACTTTCAACGGTTATATTACTTCTTCTGGTGCAGTTAAAGAAACTTTCATAAATCTCACAGATGTTTCTGATAACCAAACTGCGTCCCGTTCATTTAACTTTACTGCGCGAAAATTTAAAGCCTTGAGGAGCCTTTGCAATATCTGCCAAAATATCTGGATTGCAGGCATGTACAAAAAAACTCTAGCGCATCAGAACCGCTAGAAAACTAATTTTCGAAGAAATATTCTTTGAGTGACAAAAAAATGTGGAAAGACGTAATACACTTTTTTGTAGAATCATATCAACCATTCCTTACCTCAAGCAACAAAACTCGACTATAACACAAATGTTGAAAATGTTGAAAATGCTTTTCATAACAAGCTCATACTTAAATCAACTTATCCTTTGAATTTCGTTCTCATCGGAGGATTTCATCGGAAGTTTCAGCGGTTAAGCGGTGTTTGAGGCTGCCATCCAAAAAATGTTCAAAACTCGGAAAATTTAAAAATTGGTTTCGAATTTTTATCGCAAATGCTTTGCATATGAGTATGTAATTTCAAGCATCTGTTGGTGCAATATTTACGAAAACGGCTAAAGCTGGTTACCCTGTGTCAACAGCAGAGCAAAATATATACCAAATCTGCTTCACGTTAAGTTAAATCCAACCAGTAAATTTCGTTTTGATTGAATCACTGCGCTGGAACTTATACGTGTGAAAAAATTTTTAGGGTTACCACCCACAAAACTTTTCAAATTTTTAAAACGTTAATATTTGTTGTTAATTTTCATTGCAAGATCATTCTCAATAGCAAATCCAATGACATAATCGCTCAGTAAAGAAATTCCACAAAATTATAAAAATAGTCATAGCTGGTAGCCCTTTCATGATTTTTGTACGAAATTCCTACGACATTTACTTTACATTAAGGTCCATTTACTGCATGAACTTCGTTTTGATTTCTACACAGGACGGGAAGTTATAGGGGAAAAAGCTTTATTTTGCTGAGCAAATTTGCAATATTTGGGAGATAAAAATCACCACAGCTGCCAGCCCTATACTAATTTTTCAACCAAATTTTCATCAAATGTTACTCAAAGTAACATCCAAATGCTGTATAAATTTTTCTAAATTTTGATGGCTGAATCGGAAGTTGTAGGCCAAAAAGTTTTTTTTTTCTCAGTAGTTTTTCAAGATAGTACCACTGCCACAGAGTTACCCGCATTTCAAAATCACTTCTGTCAGATTTGGTCCTAGTTATTACCAACATGTCCTGTAAATTTCATTATGATCGGATTATCCGGTCGTCAGTTCTCGTGAACAGAACTTTCGAGTGCTGAAAATAGAGGTAATTTGGTGATGGGCTGCCGTTCTTGTGCAAATCGGAATTTTGAAAATTTTATCTTGAGATGAAGGACAAAGGATAAAATTTATCAAAGTTTTGAAATTTTTGTCAAAAATCAAAAATTTGTCAGGAAGGTCATTGATTTGAAGGATTTTTTTTCAGCAGCCTGCCACAGCTACAGGGTTACCCGCTTTATGCTGAAAATCTATATGTGCCAAATTTTAGTCATCGTCAATACGCTCCGTAATTTTCACGATGATCCATTGTTTTTCTTACAAGTAATGACAAAACAAAATTTGAAAAAAAATCCTTGCCTACTTTTAGGCATCCTGCACCCACACACGGCTCAAAATTTCCAATTCTTTATCATAGACAAGCTAAAAACATAATTAGTTTTCATTCCCAATACTTTTCTTTAACAAAAATTGACACTGCTTGGAAATATAGGAGTTCCTCAAAATTCACTAAAACGCTCGCCGCCGCCAAAATGTTTAGGATATTTGAATTCGAGGAAGTCATGGACCTACCTACAATATACATCTACGTTCTCCGAAAATTTCAGCTCAATCGGATCGGCCACTCCAGAGATTATCTCCCTTAATCATTTTGCTGATATATGTATATATATGTATATATATATATATATATATATATATATATATATATATATATATATATATATATATATATATATACATATATATATATATATATATATATATATATATATATATATATATATATATATAATGAAATATGAATTTTCGGCGACACGAGTTTAATACTAATGTTCTTGGAACATTAGTAAAAATGCACATCGAATGTGTAAAAAAATTTGTGATTCGTTATTTTAAACGAAAAAATGAATATATTTCCTATTATCAAAGTATTAAGTACAGACCCACTTTTTAGAATGTGCCTAATTTCCGAAATTGTGCCTTCAAGTGCCGGAAAGTATTCTCAACTACTCGCCGACATTTTGATAAACGATAATTGAACAGTTTTTCCTCTTAGTTTTGATAAACATTTAAGGGGAAGGGCTTCATTACATAGTGCGATAATCGGAAAGCTGAATCTCCAATCAAAAATGGACGAATGATCACGCCTTCAATATTTTTAGAAAATTTGGAAATGTTTTGGTCGGTTTCGTGCAATCTTTTTAATTGAGATGCCTCGAAAATTGCAGAGTCCCTACAGCGGCCTGGGCTTCCAAAATTTATGTAAGTAAACCTGTAAATGTAATCTACTGCAGTGAACAGAATTACCGAATGCCACCGTTTAAAATTGTAATAGTCTGTTGCTTCGTCCTTGGGTACATTTACCTCTATATGGAACCCGTCTATTGCTCTCAAGAATTGTGGGAAACCCAAATTATCAAATCCGCTTATAAGCTCCGCGCTTTTTCTCTCTTATAGAGGATGCATTTGCAAACGAGTCCTTTGTTAGATCCTCATACAGTGTATAACACACCTCTGAAACTATATGGCCAACTGCTGTCCGTCCAATGCCGAGCAGACTTGCAATTGTCCGATATTCGGCTGATGACCCCAGCGCGTAAAGGGTCACGGCTAGCCGTTTTGCCACCGGAATGGGAGCCCGAAAATTGGTGTCCTCTCGTACATGATGCCCCAACTTACCAGTTATAAAGTCAAATGTTTCCCGGTTGACGCGAAAGGCGTTTTTAAACTGTTTTTCGCTAAAACGCGGAACAGATTCCTCCCAGAAGGTTGAACTCTCCACCTAAATAATATTTTGTTAGTTTGCGATACAAAGTGTCAATTGATTTTGTATATACTCTTGTCCAAAAATACCAAGCTCTGCTTTTTTTCAGCAACAGTATCAAAGCACGTCGTTGAAACATTGTACTCCGACGGTAGGCTCGACACTCTAATTCGCTTAGGCGGTTTCTTTCCACAACTAATGCCTCAACTTGGAGCTGTAATTGAAGCGATCTTGCTAATAATTGCAATAATCGCTTTTCTGATTCCATATGACTTTGCGCACACACTTGATTTGACAATTTTCACTTTTGACAGGTGATATCACACAATACCACGCAGGCGCAGTGTATCACCCTCACAATATATGAATACCGTGGTATCGATAACCTGGTATCAGTAGTCTTAATGTTTCTAATTGTTCTATTGCACTGGAGTTTTTTTTACATTCCACGAACTTCAACAATTTAGGAAGCGGACATATCAAATGTAAACAAAATCATTAGTGGTCTAAACCAGGATTCGTTTGGCATAATTTTTGGTGCTTTCAATGTTCCAATTTTTCAATCGGTTTATATGGCTGACCAAACCGCATTCGTCCATCGAATCTCACGATAACTCAGGAATGCGCTTTGTTTGAAGTGTTAACAAATTAATTCGATTGCAAACTCATTGGGTAGTCTTCTTGATCTGCTTTTGGAAACTATATGTTGTATAATAGTTTCACAAGCCGATTATCTGTTACTCAATAATTCTATGCATCATAAAGGATTAACATTATTGCCGGACTTCAGCGAGCTGCTTCACTCTAGTCCTGATATTATCACAATTAGTGAGCTTCATTTTTATTTTCATACAGTAGATTACACTTTTAAAAATGTTTCTTTGAATTAAACGGCTAACGAATTTGAAAAGCCCTATATTGTAGAAAAGTATGAATTTCATATGACTTGTCAAAATATTTTTATACAGGCAATGTATATTTTCCCTTGAAGGGAGTTTTAATTTTTCGCCCGGCAAGGGATTTTCATTTTTCGCCGGACAAGGTATTTTTCATTTTTCGCCGGGCAAGGGATTTTCATTTTTCGCCGGGCAAGGGATTTTCATTTTTCGCCGGGCAAGGGATTTTCATTTTTCGCCGGGCAAGGGATTTTTTATCTTTCGCCGAGCAAGGGATTTTTAATTTTTCGCCGGGCAAGGGATTTTTAATTTTTCGCCGGGCAAGGGATTTTCATTTTTCGCCGGGCAAGGGATTTGCATTTTTCGCCGGGCAAGGGATTTTCATTTTTCGCCGGGCAAGGGATTTTTTATTTTTCGCCGGGCAAGGGATTTTCATTTTTCGCCGGGCAAGGGATTTTAATTTTTCGCCGGGCAAGGGATTTTTAATTTTTCGCCGGGCAAGGGATTTTCATTTTTCGCCTGGCAAGGGATTTTCATTGTTCGCCGGGCAAGGGATTTTAATTTTTCGCCGGGCAAGGGATTTTTAATTTTTCGCCGGGCAAGGGATTTTCATTTTTCGCCGGGCAAGGGATTTTTCATTTTTCGCCGGGCAAGGGATTTTAATTTTTCGCCGGGCAAGGGATTTTTATTTTTCGCCGGGCAAGGGATTTGCATTTTTCGCCGGGCAAGGGATTTTCATTTTTCGCCGGGCAAGGGATTTTTTATCTTTCGCCGAGCAAGGGATTTTTAATTTTTCGCCGGGCAAGGGATTTTTAATTTTTCGCCGGGCAAGGGATTTTCATTTTTCGCCGGGCAAGGGATTTGCATTTTTCGCCGGGCAAGGGATTTTCATTTTTCGCCGGGCAAGGGATTTTTTATCTTTCGCCGAGCAAGGGATTTTTAATTTTTCGCCGGGCAAGGGATTTTTAATTTTTCGCCGGGCAAGGGATTTTCATTTTTCGCCGGGCAAGGGATTTGCATTTTTCGCCGGGCAAGGGATTTTAATTTTTCGCCGGGCAAGGGATTTTTATTTTTCGTCGGGCAAGGGATTTTTAATTTTTCGCCGGGCAAGGGAGTTTTAATTTTTCGCCGGGCAAGGGATTTTCATTTTTCGCCGGGCAAGGAATTTTTCATTTTTCGCCGGGCAAGGGATTTTTCATTTTGCGCCAGTCAAGGGATTTTTCATTTTTCTTCGGGCAAGGGATTTTTCATTTTTTGCCGGGCAAGGGATTTTTCATTTTTCGCCGGGCAAGGGATTTTTATTTTTCGCCGGCAAGGGATTTTCATTTTTCGCCGGGCAAGGGATTTTCATTTTTCGCCGGGCAAGGGATTTTTCATTTTTTGCCGGGCAAGGGATTTTCATTTTTCGCCGGGCAAGGGATTTTCATTTTTCGCCGGGCAAGGGATTTTCATTTTTCGCCGGGCAAGGGATTTTAATTTATCCCCGGGCAAGGGATTTTTCATTTTTCGCCGGGCAAGGGATTTTTAATTTTTCGCCTGGCAAGGGATTTTCATTGTTCGCCGGGCAAGGGATTTTAATTTTTCGCCGGGCAAGGGATTTTTAATTTTTCGCCGGGCAAGGGATTTTCATTTTTCGCCGGGCAAGGGATTTTTCATTTTTCGCCGGGCAAGGGATTTTCATTTTTCGCCGGGCAAGGGATTTTCATTTTTCACCGGGCAAGGGATTTTCATTTTTCGCCGGGCAAGGGATTTTTAATTTTTCGCCGGGCAAGGGATTTTTAATTTTTCGCCGGGCAAGGGATTTTCATTTTTCGCCGGGCAAGGGATTTTCATTTATCGTCGGGCAAGGGATTTTCATTTTTCGCCGGGCAAGGGATTTTTAATTTTTCGCTGGGCAAGGGATTTTCATTTTTCGCCGGGCAAGGGATTTTTCATTTTTCGCCGGGCAAGGGATTTTCATTTTTCGCCGGGCAAGGGATTTTCATTTTTCGCCGGGCAAGGCATTTTAATTTTTCGCCGGGCAAGGGATTTTTTATTTTTCGCCGGGCAAGGGATTTTCATTTTTCGCCGGGCAAAGGATTTTTCATTTTTCGCCGGGCAAGGGATTTTAATTTTTCGCCGGGCAAGGGATTTTTCATTTTTCGTCGGGCAAGGGATTTTTAATTTTCGCCGGGCAAGGGATTTTAATTTTTCGCCGGGCAAGGGATTTTTAATTTTTCGCCGGGCAAGGAATTTTTAATTTTTCGCCGGGCAAGGGATTTTCATTTTTCGCATGGCAAGGAATTTTTCATTTTTCGCCGGGCAAGGGATTTTTCATTTTGCGCCAGTCAAGGGATTTTTCATTTTTCTTCGGGCAAGGGATTTTTCATTTTTCGCCGGGCAAGGGATTTTCATTTTTCGTCGATTAAGGGATTTTCATTTTTCGCCGGGCAAGGGATTTTTAATTTTTCGCCGGGCAAGGGATTTTAATTTTTCACCGGGCAAGTGATTTTCATTTTTCGCCGGGCAAGGGATTTTTTATTTTTCGCCGGGCAAGGGATTTTTAATTTTTCGCCGGGCAAAGGATTTTTAAGTTTTCGCCGGGCAAGGAATTTTTAATTTTTCGCCGGGCAAGGGATTTTTAATTTTTCGCCGGGCAAGGGATTTTCATTTTTCGCCGGGCAAGGAATTTTAATTTTTCGCCGGGCAAGGAATTTTTCATTTTTCGCCGGGCAAGGGATTTTTCATTTTGCGCCAGTCAAGGGATTTTTCTTTTTTCTTCGGGCAAGGAATTTTTTATTTTTTGCCGGCTAAGGGATTTTTAATTTTTCGCCGGGCAAGGGACTTTCATTTTTCGCCGGGCAAGGGATTTTTAATTTTTCGCCGGGCAAGGGATTTTCATTTTTCGCCGGGCAAGGAATTTTAATTTTTCGCCGGGCAAGGAATTTTTCATTTTTCGCCGGGCAAGGGATTTTTCATTTTGCGCCAGTCAAGGGATTTTTCATTTTTCTTCGGGCAAGGGATTTTTTATTTTTTGCCGGCTAAGGGATTTTTAATTTTTCGCCGGGCAAGGGACTTTCATTTTTCGCCGGGCAAGGAATTTTTAATTTTTCGCCGGGCAAGGGATTTTCATTTCTCGCCGCGCAAGGTATTTTTCGTTTTTCGCCCGGCAAGGGATTTTCATTTTTCGGCGGGCAAGGGAGTTTCATTTTTCGCCGGGTAAGGGATTTTTTATTTTTCGCCGGGCAAGGGATTTTTAATTTTTCGCCGGACAAGGGATTTTCATTTTTCGCCGGGCAAAGGATTTTAATTTTTCGCCGGGCAAGGGATTTTTCATTTTTCGCCGGGCAAGGGATTTTTCATTTTTCGCCGGGCAAGGGATTTTTCATTTTTCGCCGGGCAAGGGATTTTTCATTTTTCGTCAGGCAAGGGATTTTCATTTTTCGCCGGGCAAGGGATTTTCAATTTTTCGCCGGGCAAGGGATTTTTCATTTTTCGCCGGGCAAAGGAATTTTTAATCTATTGTCTCATAAATGCAAAAAAAAAATGACACAGAATTCCAAAAACCATGAAATTTAAGGATATAGCTAACAGTGATATATCTAAAATTTGTAACATTATTATTGTCCAATCGATTTTTTTATTCAAAAGTACTATTATTTTATTAGAATTATTTTAATGGCAATATTGAACAGTGTGTTAAAATAAGTTAAACGCAAGAAGCTATTCTTACAGTGCGTACAACTCGAATTAATATTTAATTTGTCCCTTAGACAAGGTTTGATTTGTTCAGTTGGAAGTCTTTATTTGCTATATCTATTCATTAAACTCGTTCTAGCCGATTGGTAGAAACATCTACTGCTCTACTAGGTATAAACGTTCTATCTACAGTTGAGTACTTTCGAGATATTCAATGATTTATGTTTTGATTTGTACTGGAGATATACGGAGAGTGCATTTTTCAATATTGATTTAACATACTTCCACTAAAGATAGGTTTTTCAAATTTTATCTTATGAAGTATGTGGTTTTCGAGTCCGATGCTGATTCAAATATTAGAAAAAAGCAGATAGAACGCTTATGCTTAGTAGGGCAGTGTAGACCAATTGCCATGATACAATTAATTCTGAAGACATTTGGAAAAGCTGTCAAGAAAGCAATATATTCTTATGTCCGGAATTACAGATATGTTTACCAGTAAGATTTTGGCAGCGGAAGATCGACCATGCGAAATTTAAGTCTTTTCTGTAGTGAATGCATAGCTTGTTTGGAAAAGCAGCGTGAAATCGACACAATGTTTAGGGGTATTGATGATAGATATGCCGTCAAGTCTACTGTGCTCTAACTTTTTGTTGACAGATCTCAAATGTGTAATTTCAGGGAACGTATGGTAGACTTATACTGTAAAAATTTACTAACCTCAAATTTGGAATCATATTTCCTTTACGTGAACCATACTTCCATGCAGAGCAAAATTATTCAAAGTAAAAGCAATATTATATTAATATAATATTACTTTTGCAGTGCCGATTTAAGAGCCTTTTTGATGGTTTATTAGTATATTATAAAGTTAATTCAATTCATATAGTGTATGTAAGTAATACCATTTAAAATAAAACTGTTAAATAAAAAGATATTAATGCAGTTTGCATTATTATGCATATCGCTTGAACGCAAATATGTCTTATGATCGATGATATTATTTTAAGCTTTGATGCTTTGCATAAAAAATAATACTGACAAATATAGCATATAACTTGCACACTTTTGCTACAAAACGTTAATTACATCCATAAGATGTTTTAAAAAAAGATATGAGTTTTGTAACATTTAGCAAACGAAGCAACACATTTTCTTATTTTCAACTGAAATGAAACTAATTAATATGACTTAATTTCTTGTAAAAACTATGCACGTTTTAATGTTAGGTTCCATCACCACGTGCTATATAATATGTGCAATATACATACATCTCTCACGCAGGCTATATTTTACATTATCGTATCATTTGTCCCTTTTGAAATCGTATCATGCAATAGAAAAAAAATCACGTGAAAGGCTGCCAGCAACCATTTCCTGTGCCCTTTTATTTCTCCCTTGGAGCTAGCAGGATTCGATGACTATACATGCTTTAATCTCTTTTTGTACATGAATGTATCCAGAATTTTGTTAAGGGCCCAAGTGTTATATCAAATGCACGTACGTGTTAAAACTGTTAAAAGAACGTCCTTTTTGAAATACTCTCAAAGAGCATGTAATTTTGATGACAGTCATGGTGACTGCGAAAACGATAAATTTTATTTCAGCAACGGACTTAGTGGCTGTTGTCGCTGTTGCTGCAGATGTCATTTTCCGCCTTTTGAAGATTTGTGTCTTTTGAATTTCCTTTTTTTTTGTTTGTAGTTTTTTCTTTGGTGCTTTTCGCATGCTTACACTTTAGATGGTGTGGAATCATAAAAAGAAAGATTTGAGATCGATGAAAATTTTGCGAGTGATGAAACAGTGAAAGTAAATATTAAACTACAGGTTGAATTATTTTGTTGCTATGAACATTATTAACGGCTATGTCTAGTGTATGTATGTAGCGTATATAGACGTAATCTCCCACATCATCTGTTGCTACAATATGACGTTTGGAGTAATTTAAACAAGCTTGCAACGTTTGAAAGACATTGGTGAAACGGGTTCTTCTCTATCGTCATAACCATCTTCATACCGTTCTTCGATATTTTCAGCCAACATAGCTTCGTCCGAAAGTGTTTCCACAACCGCAACATTCATCTCATCTACCGCGACAAAGTCCATAAATGTAACTGGATTTTTTTTTATCGTTTTGAGGCACTAGAAGGTTCCATTCGGCAGCTGAAATCAATGCCTCTCATTATGTGTTCATATTTGTAGGTTAAAGCATCTGCTCTTGTTTTTGAGAGCCACCAATTTTGAAGCAGTTTTGAATGGCCTATGCTGTCACCGTTTCCCAAGCTTTATCAGCTATGTTCATTGCATCGAAAAGAGAAATTTTTCGCGGCCGTTCTTTATCTTTTTAGTTTATCATTCGCACTTTAATTTCTCTTCTGTATTTAATTTTGAAATTCTGAATAATTCCTTGGTCAAGGGACTACAGCTTTGCAGTCAAATTGGGTGGAGGCAAATCGACTCTAACATTTGTGAGATAAGAAAGGTAATCAAATGGAGCAGTTGTCAATAAATATTTATCAGGATATTTCTGAATTGTCTCTTCAAATCAAAATCTTTTGTGCGTAGCTGTTTAGAAAATAGGTCTGCCGTAACTCACGCATTCTTATTGGATCGATAAATCATGGAAAATGATCTAATATCCTTCAAACACCTGGGTTTTCCCTACATTTCACTTCTTATTTTTAAATCACAGTGCATGGTTTGGCAAACATTTGAAAAATAGTTTCGTTTGCATTGAATGTCTCTTGAATTGTAGTTTTGCTTTTCTTTTTCGCACAAACGCTCTCTTCTTTAGATGCATTCTTTTCACAAATTTTCTCAATTTGATGGCGTGCCTATTTTTAAATTTTTCGAACCAGTCTTTGCTAGCTTTGAAATCACTGCTTCTAAATGTCATTGCCATTGTTTTGGCTTTTTATTTCAAATCTCGGCCATTAATGGGTGCATTTTGAGTCGGAATTGAGCAAACCATTTGAGCAAGCAGTTTTTTACGAGGGTCCATCAAATATAAACGAGAATTTGTTTATAAAAATTTATTGCATACAGATAAAAAAGTGATGTGTTTACATTACTTTTCTACGTAGTCCCCTCCTTTCGAAACGCATTTTTCCCAACGCGAAACAAGTTTTTTGATCCCTTGATCGTAAAATGAACGAGAGCGTGTCATCAGCCAGTTGCGCACGAACGATTCCAGGCTACCGTTGTCGTCGAAACGCTGCTTGCCAAGTGCGTCTTTCATAGGCCCAAACAAATGAAAGTCGCAGGGACTCAAGTCCGGGCTGTAAGGCGGGTGTTTCAGAGTTTTCCATGAGATTTCGTCCAATTTTTCGATCGTTCGCTTTGCCGTATGGGGTCTCGCGTTGTCTTGGAGAAGGATGACGTTCCTGATCGGTTTTCCTCGTCTTTTCGATCGGTATGAGGCCTTGACCTGATCAAGCAGTCCACAGTAATATTCTGCATTGATCGTACGTCGATCATGAAGAAAGTCGATAAGCAAAATGCCGTTAGCGTCCCAAAAAACAGTGATCATCACTTTACCAGCAGATGGTTGGCTTTTGGCTTTGATTGGAGCACCCTCCTCTGGTCGGCGCCACTGCATACTCGATCGTTTACTTTCTGGGGTGAAGTGATGTACCCAAGCCTCATCGCAGGTCACAATGGAATTCAAAAAAGTGTCTCCACTTACTTGGTAGCGCTCCAGATGTTGCTTGCAGATGGCTTCACGATTTCTTTTCTGTTCTTCTGTAAGAAGGCGCGGGACCCATCTAGCGGATACTTTTCGAAATCCAAATGTATCCCTGATGATTTTTTGTACACTGCCGTAACTAATATTGAGTTCTGCAACGATTTCACCGATTTTGATGCGACGATCGGACTTTAACATTTTCTCAACAGCGCGAACGTTTGCATCCGTCAAACTTGTCCGGGGGCGTCGAGGATGGGCCGCTTTTTCCACGTTTTTCCTTCCCGTGGAGAATGTTTTATGCCAATAAAATACTCTGGGTTGCGATAAAGTATTTTCCCCGAACTGTTGTCGCAATCTCTCCAAAATTTCAGATGGCCGAACCCCTTCTACTGCCAGAAATCGAATGATGATGCGTTGCGCAACGGACGAGTGAACCCGTTTCTCGCTCATCTTGCTTCGGACTGCTGTATACTGGATAATGCCATGAAGTTGGCTAGTTGTTGCTTATAGTACTACTAACACCACCTACAAATATTAGCGCGAAATTCAAACTCTAGTAGGCATGGCATAAAATTCTCGTTTATATTTGATGGACCCTCGTAGTATTTTAATAAAAAAAAAAAAAACCGATTTTTCCTCTAGAAGCTGGATATATTGAATTTTGTGACAAATATCGATATTTCGAGGGTAAGCTGCCCTCTTCTTCAGTGTCTATCAGTCTAATCTTAATCTAACTTATGTATGCTATTTATAGAGCTTACTTTTAAAGTATTGACTTATACTAATTTACCAACTAATTGTCTATTAATGGACTTTATACTAATTACCAACTAATTGCCTATTAATTACTTTATTATCCATATTAATTAAATTATCCTCCTCACTATGAAATGAATGCTCAAATTAGCCTGAACAGTGGTGATGCACAGTTTCCTTGGTCTGTGTTTAGTCTTCTATGCATAGGGGTTTTCCATATGTGCAGGCTTTCGTACGCATCCAGTTTTTGCACCTGCTGTACCTCCTTGATCACCTCCACGTTGTCCCAAGTTATGTTGTGATCCTCCTCCAATATGTGCTTTGCTACTGCTGAACGTACTAATGTTGTATTCTTTTTCCTCGCTGAAGCTGCTTCTCGTTTATGTTCCGTTAGTCTAATACCAACTAACCGTTTCGTTTGCCCGATGTATATTTTAAGTATATAAGTGAACTTAGGGAAATTATCACCGCTACAAGCGCCCCAACAAGGAGAATCGCAAAATGGATTGTAGACGAGTGTAGGGCCTTAGGGAAGATTAGCGATAGAACAGTTAAGAATCGAGACGAGGTAATAGAGCGGCTTGGAAGAGTGGCAACAATAGGAGAAGATGAGCTAGTTGTATCATTGTAGCTAGCTAGTTGTATCAACAAGCACTCACGTTCTTTGAGGACTGGCTATTAGGGAGGAATAGCTCACCGGAGGGGAGGAAGAGGGCTAAAGACTTTTTGAAACTCGCTACGGTTTGCATGAATGAAAGTTATTTTACTTTCAGGGGGAAATACTTCAAAGCGATGAAAGGTGTAGCAATGGGAAATCCTTTATCCCCACTTATGAGTGAAATATTTATGGATAGACTAGAGAAGAAACTTTATGAAAAAGGTTCGCTTCCGCGGGTTTGGCTGAGATATGTAGACGATATTCTAGCTATAGTTAAAAAAGATGCTTTGGGAGAAACGTTGGATAAGTTGAACCAAGCACATAAGGACATCCAATTTTCAATGGAAATCGAAAAGAATGAGAAACTACCCTTCTTGGATTTAATGGTCATGAGAGAAGAAGGTCTTCTTAGTTTCAATATCTACCGGAAGCCTACACACACTAAGAGGACAACACCATCCACGTCTGATCATTGGCATTCCTAAAAAATGGCCCCCTTTAATTCCATGATTCACCGGCTACTAACAGTGCCCATGGATCAGGATAGTTTTAACTCAGAAGTTAAATATATTGAAGATACGGCGAGAAAAAATGGATTTGACGAGAGGATAATTGGAAATCTTGTCAAAAAGAAAAAGCACAGAATACAGCGTGATCTTTTAACGACGCTTTTTACGCGTGAAAAACAAGAAACGACCATAAAAGTTCCAATTATTTATTCATCAGTATTCAAAAAAGTTCGGGTACTTCTTGAACGCTTTGATATTAAAGCAGTTCCAACCAGTAAAACTAAAAAATTAGGTACTATACTATGTCACGTCAAAGACAAAAAGGATAAAAAGGAAAAATGTGGAGTTTATAAAATTACCTGCCCAGAATGCGACAAAATATACATCGGGCAAACGAAACGGTTAGTTGGTGTTAGACTAACGGAACATAAACGAGAAGCAGCTTCAGCGAGGAAAAAGAATACAACATTATTACGTTCAGCAGTAGCAAAGCACATATTGGAGGAGGATCACAACATAACTTGGGACAACGTGGAGGTGATCAAGGAGGTACAGCAGGTGCAAAAACTGGATGCGTACGAAAGCCTGCACATATGGAAAACCCCTATGCATAGAAGACTAAACACAGACCAAGGAAACTGTGCATCACCACTGTTCAGGCTAATTTGAACATTCATTTCATAGTGAGGAGGATAATTTAATTAATATGGATAATAAAGTAATTAATAGGTAATTATTGAAGAAGGTAAATTATTTGATATCAGCCAGAACGACGTCTTTTCGGACTCCTTTTTATTGATCGTGTGTGATTTATTCGAATTACCGCGAACGCCCAGCACATACATTAACAGATAGGTAATTTGCTGGTTCAAGTGGTTGTTTCCATTCCACGCTTTAGACGCATCCACTTTTGGTAATGTTTACGTACAGTGTGTATTCTAGATACCACCTAGAACCCTTTCGGGTTGTCGTTGACGGTATTTGCTATTTCAAATCAAAAGTTTAAGAGGGTCCGTGACGGTATCTTTTACCGATATAGTATGCAGGCAGTTGGTAAGCGTTTGCTTAAGATACGCTTTTGCAAACTAAATTAGTAATAATTAACTTGTATAGCTCCTATTAAAAGTAAGAACGAATATAATAATAGAAAGCTGCGATCGTGGGCCCAGAGACTTGGGTTTCCTTTTTCCTATCCTTTAGCTAAAAGTACAATTGAAGTGGAAACTAAGCACAAACAATAAAATTTCAATTTTTGCACAAACTTGCCCAAAAATAGACGAACGACGAGATGTTGATTATAACGGTCATTATTTTCTCTCTTACCTTGTTGCTTCGACTTTCCCTGAAATAATATTGATTGATAAGTAGAAGTTAAGCGATAGTTTTTAACATTTGCCATGCAAACACAAATTGTAAAAGCTGTTTCCCATAAGTTAGTTTATTTGAAGTAAAATTTTATTTTTGGGATTCTATTACTTAACCAATCAGATAATTTAGTCCAATAAAAACAAGCTAATGCTATAAGCCGCAATGAAATCTCCAGAAAGGAAATTTTCTTTGGGCTGCACCCGAAAGAATTTCAAACTTTGCGAAATAGAAACATCTTTTTGGTAATGTGAGTTGCCAAGTGTCTACAATTTGAAAGAATACATGACGATCCACCTGCTGTATGACTTTGCTTTTAATTTTATGCCTGCTTCAGAAGTAATAGAAAACCAAAATATTTGTTCGATTAAAGATATTTCAGCTACACAAATATCATAAGTCAGCCTTTCAAATATATTTACATTTCTGAGACACAAAATGTTTGTAAAGAGTTGCCGCTTTTGTGGTCAATTTATGTCATCAAAAACCACACATGCCTATTTTGAAATAACATCCGTGCAACTCGTTTGTTTCATAATGATCTGATGTTAAAAGCTATCACAAATCAATATTTCCAAAAAAAAAACCTTTTTTACATGTAGCGTTCAAAATAGATTTTGACTTTTGATCGCAGCACTTTTGAAGTACTGCCAGCATTGACCTATTGAATTATTTTGTTCTTTAGTAATCTGTACTAAAGAAATATGCGTTAATAAGTTTTATTAATTTTTATTAAAACAACGACAATATTTATTTTTTATTATTAATAATAACAACGACAATTTTTATTTTTATTATTAACGATAGCCACAACAATCTTTTCTTCTTAACGTCAACCAATTTCTCACTACTTATTTCTGACAACTCGTTTATTTATTTTTAACAAACTTCAGTACAATTTTAAGCTTAGTCTACTTGATGTAAACATTTTGGTGTGGTTTGTTTGATGTAAAGTAGTGTGGTGAGTAGTGAAATGTGAGAATTATATGTGTTTATATTTGTGTATCCACAATACTCCCCTGCCAGCGTTTTACGCGTTATCGCGAGGCGTAGGAGGGTGGCACTTTTGTGGTTCGCCCAGCTAGAGAGACGTACGGAGCGAATGTAAACTTCCTCGCTGGTCTCTTTTCGGGAGCTGAACGTGGCAATGGTGCGGTCGAGGCTTCCGATGTCTGTTGTTTTGTGGAAGAGTTGTCGACAGGTTCCGTAGAGGATGACATGTAAAAAGACTTGAGCCTTTAATGGAAACATTGACGGATTTGTTTCTAATTTTCAGAGTGTAATAATTCGTATGTCTGGCTAGGACTTTGAAAGAATCGTCGTGCGGTGGAATGAGTAGTGGACGAACAGAATCGGCTCTGACAAAAACGTGAGAGCAAGAGTAGAGTTGCTTGAAGATGAATATCTTCGGTGTTGTGTGATGCTTAGCATCAACCGACCGAAGTTTTGCCATTGTAGTTTGGAGGCAAAGTCGGTTTCAATCATAATCTAATCTAATCATCCTAGAATTTTCTTGAAGAAAATCACCAGGAAGACGCAGGTTTTCTCCGTACAGAAGTTGTGCAGGTGATGCTGGGAATTTTTCTCGGATTAGAGGTCGCAATTCAAGAAGAATTATGGGTAGTGTTCTAGTCCAAGACGCATCAGTGCGAGCCATGATAGCTGATTTAAGTGTACGATGCCATCTTTCTAAGAAACCGTTGGCCTGAGGGTGGTACGCTGTGGTACAATTGCGTTCGAAGCGCAAGAGTCGACCATGTTCAGCATGGAGCGCTGACTCGAAAGTCTGCCCTGGTCTGTGACAATGTATTGGGGAACTCCAAATCTAGCAATCCAGGTGCTTAGTAAAGCAGTAGCACAACGTGTGAAATGGTCAATTATGGTGAGACAGTAATTGTATCCCTGCGAATGTGTTAGATGACCAACTATGTCGATGTGAATAACCTTAAAACGCCCGGAGACCGCAGAAAAGGTCGATACAGGTTTGCTCACATGTCTGTTTATCTTGCATTTTTGACAAGATAGACATTCTCGGGCCCAAGTGGCAATGTCCTTGTTCATCAAAGGCCAGAAGAATTTGGTTAAAATGTGCTTTCGTGTAGCACGAATGCCAAGATGAGCGATATTGTGTTCGGAGTGGAACACCTGTTTCCTGAACGTATGAGGAATATAAGGTCATATAGTTAGGCCAGACACTTTACAAAAAATGTCGACGTTAGTGCCAAAGATTGGTTGATTCTTTACAACAAATTCAGAGTCCTTTAGAATCTTCTGAAACTCTGCGCCCGATGCTTGGGATGAGGCGATTGCGGCAAAGTCGAGCGCACTGGGAAAAATGATTTCTTCTAGACAAGAGAGTGCGTCAGCAACAACGTTGTTGCAACCAGAGACATGCCGAATGTCAGTAGTGAACTCACTTATATAGCTTAGATATCTAAGTTGACGAGTTGTGGCCTTTTCTGGCTTTCGTTTGAAAGACAAAGTCAGTGGTTTAAGGTCAGTTTATAGTGTTAACTTCTAGGCCTCCAAAAAGTACAGGAAGTAACGAATGCTCTCATAAGCCGCTAAGAGTTCGCGGTCGTATGCACTATACTTTTTTTGTGCGTCGCTTCATTTGACCGCACAAAAACCAAGGGTTTGCCAAGAGCTTTGACATTTTTGCTGCAGAGCAACGCCGATGGCGGAATCAAAAGTGTCTACGAATAGACTTAACTCGGCGTTTGAGTCCGGGAAGGACAATAGAGTGACTTGGTCGAAAGCTTTGCTAGCTTCTATTGACCAGTCTATTGTCTTAGCACCATCTTTCTTGGAGCCACAAAGATAGGCGTTGAGTGGTTGCTGCATCTCAGCTGTGTGAGGAAGAAAGCGACGATAGAAATTGACCATCACCAAAAATCTTCTTAGGTCCTTAACCGTTGTTAAATTTCATACAAATTAAATGATAAGGTTAGATATACGTAATATCTTAAAATCTACTTCTTAAGTTTCATTTCTATCTCTACCATATGCTCACTTAGTCATCCATACAAATGCTCAATTTAACTTTATGTGAGAATCATCAATTTTGCTTTTGATACGTTAAGATTCAATTCAAGTAGTCATTTTGCTATCCGATACTTTTGTATGTTCGTATGTATATGCTTTAATATCAAAACATATTTTACCGTACGAAACAATTTCCTGTAAGGTGTCAATTACAGCACGAGCGTATGCTTTGTAAAACTGCATGCATGGGTCAATGATACAAGTGTCAGCAACTATTACCAAATAATGAAAATAATGAGAAATTGCTGACCCACGTCATTGACCTACGCATCAATATGATCAACTGTCGTTGACAATTATTGCACTTTTTTTGTATGTGAAATTTTGCAAATCAGTAATTTTAGCATTATACGAGTTTACAGATATTGATTATAACGAATAAAGTCTCTTTTCCTTGGGATTTCTAACGAGATCAAACGTCTTTCATTTTAGAGCTTGTGCATCGGTATTGTACCGAAGTACAAATAATTATTTGGACGGATTTGTATTCGGCCAGTATTTTTTAAGGAGTCGGATATTGTATTCGGCTACCTGCGTGCAGATAAATGAATCTGCTTGCTATATAAACAACCGTCTTGGGGAGTTTAGCCGTTGATATTGCCTTAACCCAATCTGGGGAGGACTTAATGCCTTTCGGCGAAACATCATGACCTAAGAATTTAATTGAAGGTCGAACGAAATGGCATTTCTCCATGTTGATTATAAGACCATGGTCCGCTAATCGTTTGAAAATTTGTTCTAAATGAACAAGATGTTCTTCTTCGGAAGTCGAAGCTACCAAAATGTCGTCGAAGTAAATAAAACAGAATTTTAATCCGTGTAGGACTTCATGGATGAAGCGTTGGAACGATTTTGCCACATTGCAAAGTCCGAAAGTCATTCATGTTAACTCAAAAAGTCCGAAAAGTGTGCAGATGGTGGTCTTTGGAATATCATTCGGCTCGACTGGAATTTGATGGTAGGCCTTAGTCAGGTCTTTAATTGAAAATATATTTTTTTCATGTAGTTCATGACAGAAGTCTTAAATAATGGGGAACGGATATTTATCTGGGACGGTTAAAGCGTTAAAGTGTCTGTAATCGCCGCAAGGACGCCATTCCTCATTAGTTTGCGAACCATGTGTAGTGGAGAAGACCAGCTGCTATTTGAGGGGTGGCATATTCCCTGCTGTAGCAGGAAATCGAAATTACAACTAGCGTATGATTAAATGCTTAATATCCCACCAAAAATAGTAGAGCCCAAAATATATTTTTCTAGTTTAAATTTTGAAACTCTTGACGAATTATGTTTATTATGAGCATACTTTCAAAACGATTTAGCAGGTTTGAACCAATCGATATTATTACTTATCACTTGTTTCATTGAATAGCAATATTATATTTTAACTGATATGTAATCAACTAAAAAGAATGATGTACTTTTATTATGTTATCGTAACATCCGTTATGCTGATTTAATTTCAATTCGTTTTCAACTAATTTTATAATTAACTATCATGACTAAATAAGGATAATTTATTGGATAAGAAGATAAGAAGAAATTAGATCATAATATTAAATTAGATGCAATTATAGATTAACGTTTTACTTGCTAGCACCCATATACATATATGTGCATAAATTTAACATAGTAATGAACTTAACTTCCGGATTTATGTATATATATATATATATATATATATATATATATATATATATATATATATATATATATATATATATATATATATATATTTGAAACAAAATTTTGATGTTGTACGAATGAGCCAATATATCTATTTAAATTCCCTTAATATAGTTCCTTTATAAAATCCCGGAATCTCGGGACTATCTCGGGATCTCGAAAATACTAATCCCAAATTTTTGGGACCACCATTTCAATCTCGGGATTAATGTCTTAGTGCGCGATCTCTCGTTCGAACCTGGATCCGAACTAGGGACCCCACATACAAGAAGCTAGTGTTCTACCCACTAGGCTACTCAAGTCTCAAACTTATCAGCTACCTTGCTCAAAACACAACTCCATTCTCCCGTAAAAACTCAATACCCCACCGAGTCACGCAACTCTTAACTACGTTATCCCAACTGACAATTTTCACACACCAACGATTACACTCTTGAACCTGAATAACAGCTCCAGTTCCACAATAAATGAGCGATTCATTCATCCATTTACCCATTCATTTATTAATCGTCGGGTTAAGCTTCTACTCTAATCGACCCGAAATTCCAAACAATGCACAAACACCCAACAACAAAACAAGTACTAACTAGAAAAAAGTTTTCAGAGTCAAGTCATTCTACAACGAAATCAGCGAGACTTTTCATTCATTTCCTCCATGAGGTTTAGAAAAAAAAGTAGAAGACCTACCCAACGATTCAAAGCATGCCCTCGCCAATGCGTGGGATCTGTGAAGATTTCCGGAAGTGCTGCCATCACCGATACACTTGACTAGCTTATTACACTCCCTCGTGCTAATTTATTTTTTCCTCTTGCGCTTAATCGGGACATATGCCTCGAAAGTCTACCGACCTGTCACTCTGACAAATATCACAGCTAGTTGTTGTGGATTCGCTGCCAGCAAACTTCATTTTCAAAATTGTTTGGGTCCTAATGTGTCGGCATTGCGACATCAACAGCACCAGCTGAACAGGATATACGTCACCCAGTTGCATTAGAAATTGTATGGCAAGGAAATTTAATACAGATTGCTCAGTGCACTGAACCCACACACTATGTACATGCAGAACAGCCCTGGGATGAACTCTCAGCAAACACCGCCCACCTCCACCATGAAACACTTCATGAGTGAATAACTGTTTTGTAAGGATTTTATTTGCACCACCGACTGCAAAATTTGCACGATACGACTCAGCGGAACAACTCGTAGGAACGCGAAGTAGAATCCATCCAAGCAGAACCAAGCTCAGCGACACAAAAAGGTGGCAAAAACCAGGACAGAAAACAAAACTCACTCCAGCCGGTATTTCGTGCATTGTACATGGCAAACAATTATTTAACGCTAATAACAAGGGTTATACAGAGAAGAACGGCACAACAGAACAACGACAATTGTGACCGTAGTTCAGTTTGTTTAGTGATTCGCATCAAGTATGCTGCATAAAAAGAATACCTTCTTTTTACACTCAGTTGCAGCAAGCACGTTAAGTGAGTTCGTAAGACAAGAAACGAGAGAAAACGAAACGTAAGTGTAGGTTTTGTTGTATATTTAAATGATTTTCAACACAGTTCCTATTCATTTTTTCAATTTAGCATCCTTCACTTCTCTCCCGGCTCCTCCATTTTAAGTTTGTTTGTTATCCTCGCAATTTACTTTGAATATCGCAACGAGCAACTATACGGGACAAAAAGAACAGAATTTGCTTGCACTAGCAACGATTCCATGTGCGAATCTAGATACTGCTGTCAGCATAGGAATGTCTACTGTTCAGGATGACTGCCTCAATGGAAAGGAACGGCACGCGACAAGAAACTATTGTCTTGAACGTTTTCTTTCTGTTCTTAATGGAAGTTCTTGAGTGTACTCCTGTTTATGATACGGTGCAAGTAAAACAGGATGTTTTTTGATTCAAAAGACATGGTATGGATGTGACAGAAGCATACCTGCAAAGGTTGAATGGAAAAGTGAGATATTTTCTGTTTTAGAAGATGCTCTCGGAATGGAGGAAGTACATGCTATGTCGTAGTGTTATACTCGTTGGAAATGGTTAATGAGTGTATACGAGACTATTAATTATTGTTTGAATAAGTTTTGAAGTTATATTTGTGACATTGTAAGCTATTTTGCTGAAATTTTCATTTCGTTTTATTTATTGGGGTAAAATAAACAATAACACTCCGTTCTTGTTTACTTTATCAGCATCTCCGATAACATAAATAATGAAAATGTTCAGCGCTTTCAACACTTTACCGGCATTGCAGCCAAAAGTCTAACACAACTACTTCATGTCAAAATCTCGTTTTCATCCGAAAATCATCAGTTAGCAGCCGAGAGGTGTTCGGGGTTTGCCATCGATTAATTTCCAATGCTTGGAAAATTGAAACATCGATTACATATTTCCAGTGTAGATGTTTGCCATACGAATATTTAACGGTAGCATCTGTTGGTACGGATATATCAAAAATAACTGGTGGTGGCAGCCGTTAGCTGGCACTAGAACCAAAACTTAACCAGTTTGTGAGTTTCGTTTCTTACTTTTATCAATAATTATTTCTCGCAACTTTTCATTTTTTCCTCAAAATTTAAAAAAAAAGTGACTTGCTAGATCATTAATTCCATCGTAAATCTTTCGAAATATCTCAAGATAATTTTATAGTTTTTTTTCAGACCTCATTTATGTTTCATGATGATTATTATCTCTTTTATTTTTGTCAAATTTTTTTATTTGAAAATAAGTCTAATAAGATGCATGGGCTGGTTAATTCTAAAACAATGAGTTTTTAAAAAAACATGTCACGTGGTTTTGGTTTTATTTCAATGAACAGGATAGAACATAGCTTACTTTAGAAAAATATCAGTCTGTATGTAACATATGAGAGTGTTTGTTAGTTTATAGCCCATGCTTTCAATAAGGATGTAGCTATGTCCAAACTAAATCATGAAACTCAAAGATAGAAAAATCTCTGAAGAGTTTTTCTTTGTTGAATCTCGAGGAATCAACGCAAACATTTTCATCATATCTTACTTTCTTCCCAATAAGTAAACAGGTCGTGCAAGCATGAAACAAGTTTTGTGCTTTTTACTGTGAATGTGTGTTAAAAGGACGCAATTGTCGAAATTGTTACGCAACATTTCGTTCGGATGCGAAGAAGAAGTAAAATTGAAGACGATGGTATAAAGGCAGTGATCGAAGGAGACCCGCACAACTTTATCGAACGCGGAGCTGTGTTCCCCCCCAAAAGGTGGGAAAAAGTGGTGCAATAAAACAGTTAACACATAACTAAGTGAAGTTTATGTTTAGTACGGGAAAAATGTGTTCCACACTAAAATATAAGTAGATAAAATCCATCTATCCCTTTGCTGTCATATTTCTGAAAGTAAAAAAAAACACTTTTATAGTGTTTTAGAGTTTCAATCTTTTAAGCCTGTTAAGTAAAAAAACTTCATCAAACAATACATCTTACAAAAATTAATCAAATTTTCCGATTAAGATTTCGTTGAAAATAAACTAGTAGTACACTTTTTCAATTTCTGCGAGCACATTAAAATCTAATTCTAAGGGTACGCGAAACATAAACAGATGGTTGTACATTACCTGAAACTCCAGTTATTACTTTTTTTACATGTCATCAAATAAATTTTTCTCAACTCGCTCATATGTTGTACTGGATCTTCTCTATGCATTTCATACATAATGTGCATAAGCACATACTTTTATTAATGCATTTTCCATTTCAATTTTTTTTCTTTTTTCACAGATTCCAACCGAGCCGTGTGTTTTGCGTCCAGCGGCAATTTCGGTGGCAACAGCCAGCAAGAATGACACAATAAAGTTTCCATTGCGAACTATTCTTTGGGATTTTACTTGCAGCTCTTGTAAGTATGGATCATGGTAAGTTTGCTGTATCGCACGTGCAAGAGCTGTACTGCCCTGCTTATCATAAACGTTCTATTAACATTTTAGCAGTTTCGAGATATTCATGGATTTGTGTTTTTCTAAATGCTGTGGACATCTTCAAACGGCACGAAAGTTTACACATGGATACATATACATTTACTTGAGATACATTGTTATAATAGAATCCCACGATAAACCAAGATTTAAGCTTAATTTGATATAACTGCACATGCAGAAGTTTCCAGACAGGTAAATGACACCGGACAGGTAATATGCAACATTGCACATAACTCTTGCAATTCTCGACCCACATAGAGGTCGACTATTGCAAGAGTCATCAGTTTAGCATTAACATAAAAGCAGGTGTAATAGACCTGCTCGCGAGCATTACTTTTCGGGATTTAGTCTTTGGCGATTCTGTTACAATTCAAACGTGGACCAAGCCATAATAAATAGTGTGAGGCTGCATTGGGCGTTTGATATATTGTAACATAGAATCAAGTAAATAAAAGTTATCGTATATGAATAAATCCGCGTTGTTTTTTTTAACGATAGTACAGGTGCTACGTAAAACTATACATCTCAAGTAAAATCTTTCACGTTGAAAATAGTTGCGAAACATAGGTTCTAAGCAGATGGGACTTTTCGTGATAACATGCAACGAAAAACTGGCCGAATTGCGTTCTATCTACGCATTGCTCAGCGTAAATGTTCCATCTACTGCAGATGGAAAGTTTATGCTGAGCTATGCGACGTTTTTGTAGATTTTGATTTGAACATACTTCCATGAAAGATAGGTTTTTCATAATTTGCAGAATTATGTAATTGAGTATGTAGCTTTTGAATCCGGTGTTAGCTCGAAAATGAAAAAAAAAACTAAAAATGTAGATAGAACGTTTATGCTAAGCAGGGCAGTGTAGATCCGACAGTGGAACAAATTTAAATTGTCTTTCTCTTAATATTCTTATTTAGCCCAGTGAAATCCGACATAAAAAAGGCGAAACTGCGGAAAAATTAGGGGAAAGCTGAATTTTGGTGTGAGCTTTGGTACTGGCGTGTTGAACAAAATGTCAAAAGTCCTCATCGATCCGAGTGCTGCGTCAGTTTTTATACGGGGTCAAAGGTCACCCAAAGTGACCTTTCCTAAATATCTCAGTAACGGTCACGTCTTCAGAAAAATAATGTATGGCAAATTTGTAGCTTACAAAAGTTACAACAAAAAAAGATTGTATAACTTTTTCCTGTAACCATAACCGTTTTTGAGATACATTGATTTAAACATTTGTTACTAACAGCATCCTCTTTCTCACGGCATGTTCATATTATCCGGTTTTGATAACGACTTGGCATATTTGTGAGTTTGTTTTTCTATGTTTAAGAGGCGCATAAAAAAAAATGTCAACAAACTTATCTACAAGACTCCAGGGTAGGTGGAAAAGTGTGCTCCGAAAAACTACCACCACCCGCCGCCCCCCTTTGCCATAAACTTGCAGGGACATCTGCTCGCTACTCTCTTCTCGGAAATAAACTGTATTGCTGCATCATGTATGGGATATTCCACGAAGGAGCAGGACAAGACAACAACTATGCAGGTGGAAATAGGTTTTGTAACATATCATGGCCCTAGGAGTATGAAAAAGCAAGATAATATCATGGCATAATTCTGTAAACACTCATTCTTGACATTCTTGACGTCTCGAAAACAATTCGCACCTGAAATTACGTGACCTTGCCCTGCGCGTTCATGGGATAAGACGATATATCCGAGCACACTTTTCCATCTACCTTGGAGTGTGGTAGTTAAGTTTGTGTACATGTTTTTACTAATGTTCGAAGAACATTAGTATTAAACTCGTTTCGCCGAAAATTCATATTTCTTTATATATATTTATATATTCATATATATATATATATATATATATATATATATATATATATATATATATATATATATATATATATATATATATATATTATATATATATATATATATATATATATATATATATATATATATATATATATATATATATATATATATATATATTATTTATATATACATATATATATATATATATATATATATATATATATATATACATATATATATATATATATATATATATATATATATATAATATATATATATATATATATATATATATATATATATATATATATATATATATATATATATATACATATATATATATATATATATATATATATATGTATATCAGCAAAATAATTAAGGGAGATAATCTCTGGACTGGCCGATCCGATTGAGCTGAAATTTTCGGAGAACGTAGATGTGTATAGTTAGTAGGTCCATAATTTTCTCAAATTTAGATATCTTAAAATTTTTGGCGGCGGCGAGCGTTGTAGTGAATTTTGAGGTACTCCTATATTTCCAAGCAGCGTAAATTTTTGTTAAAGAAAATTATTGATAATGAAAACTAATTATGTTTTAAGCTTGCCTATGATAAAAAATTGGAAATTTTGGGCCATTAGTGGGTGCTAAGTGCCTAAAAGTAGGCAAGGATTTTTTTTCAAATTTTGATTTGTCATTACTTCTGACAAAAACATTGGATCATCGTGAAATTCGCAGAGCGTATTGATGTTGGCTAAAATTAAACACACAAGGATTTTCAAGATAGTGCAAGTAACCCTGTAGCTACGGCAGGCTCCTGAAAAAAAATCATTCAAATCATTGACCCTCCTCAAAATTTTTTGATTTTTGACAAAAACTTCAAATCATTGATAAATTGTAACCTTTGTTCATCATGTCAAATTGAAATTTCAAAATTCCGATTAGCACAAGATCGGCAACCCATCACCAAATTACCTCTATTTTGAGCACTCGAAAGTTCTGTTCACGAGAACTGTCGACCGGATTATCCGATCATAATGAAATTTACAGGACATGTTGGTATTAGCTAGGACCAGATTTGATAGAAGCGATTTTGAAATGCGGGTTACCCTGTGGCAGTGGTACCATCTTGAAAAATAACTGAGAAAAAAATCGATTTTTGGCCTAAAACTTCCGTTTCAGCCATCAGATTTTAACGAAATTCACACAGTACTTGGCTGTTACTCTATGTAACATTTGATGAAAATTTGGTTGCAAAATTAGTATAGGGCTGGCAGTTGTGGTGATTTGTGTCTCATAAATTGTGCGAATTTGCTCAGCAAAATAAAGCTTTTTCCCTATAACTTGCGGTCCAGTGTAGAAATCAAAACGAAGTTCATGCAGTAAATGGACCTTAATGTGAAGTAAATGTTGTAGGAATTTTGTACAAAAACCATGAAAGAGATGCCAGCTAATACCATTTTTGTAATTTTGTGGAATTTCTTTACCGAGCGATTATGTCATTAGATGGTATGATCCTGCAATGAAAATTAGCAACAAATATTAACGGTTTAAAAATTTTAATAGTTTGGAGGGTGTAACTCTAAAATTCTTTTCACCCGTATACCTTCTAGCGCAGCGATTCAATCGAAACGAAATTTACTGGTTGGGTTTAACTTAACGTGAAGCAGATTTGGTATATATTTTGCTCTGCTGTTGACACAGGGTAACCAGCATTAGCCATTTTCGTCAATATTGCACCAACAGATGCTTCAAATTACGTACTCATATGCAAGGCATTTGCGATAAAAATAAGAAACCAATTTTTAAATTTTCCGAGTTTTGAACATTTTTCGGATGGCAGCCTCAAACAACGTTTAACCGCTGAAACTTTCGATGAAATCCTCCGATGAGAACGAAATTCAAAGGATAAGCTGACTTAAGTATGAGCTTGTTAAGGTAAACTTATTGCTGCTTCGTTGAGAAAGTGTTGCCAGCACTGAACATTTTCATCATTAGTGTTATAGTTGAGTTTTGTTGCTTGGGATAAGGAATGGTTGTACAAAAAAGTGTATTACGTCTTCCCACATTTTTTTGTCACTCAAAGACAATTTCTTCGAAAATTAGTTTTCTAGCGGTTCTGATGCGCTAGACTTTTTTTTTGATGCGCCTCTTAAACATAGAAAAACAAACTCACAAACATGCCAAGTTGTAATCAAGATCGGATAATACTAACATGCCGTGAGAAAGAGGATGCTGTTACTAACAAATGTTAAGATCAATATATCTCAAAAACGGTTATGGTTACACTTTTTTTAGTTCTAAATTTTTTAAGCTACAAATTCGTCATGCATTGTTTTTCTGAAGACGTAGCCGTTACTGAGATATTTAGGAAAGGTCTTTTTTGGTGACTTTTGACCCCGTATAAAAAGTGACGCAGCACTCGGATCGATGGTAACTTTTGACATTTTGTTCAACACGCCAGTACCAAGATTCACACCAAAATTCAGTTTTCCCCTAATTTTTTCGAAGCACCATGTTAGATTTCCCTGGACTAGTTTTTGGTTTTCTTCCTGTTCATCACAAACTTACTGTAGACATTTGCCTCAAGCTTTTCGCGGTCTCTAGACACACTCCATGCATGCATAACTCCCGTACTTACACAAAACTTTTCACATGTTTTTATGGGAACATAAATTTTCCCAACTTCCTGCATATTTGTTGCAATACATAGACCGGACATATTATAAGATACTTATATATGTATGACGTATTGCTCGAAATAGGAAACTTTATATATTACTTACCAGACATGTACCAACTCATTTGCATCCTTTCTTTATACTTATGAAGAAGATCTGGTCTTTGAGCAGAAGCAAGAAAGCGTAAGATGACTAGGACACCGACTCTGGTGGCAACGAAAAGGAAAGCGATTTTCCACTTGATGCCATGTTAAATGTATTGCTCAATAAAGAGTCTTCGAACAATGACTACCGGTAAAAGTCTGAAGAGCTAGAGGACTCTGCAAGGAAATAACATGTAATGTTGACACGTATTGTACTCTCAAATGGTTTATGGTTATGCCTTGATGTTTGCGATGCGGCCAACATAGAAGTCGTTTCTTTTTGAAATTGAGGGTGGAATGATAAAAGATTTTAGATGTTTGGTTGAAATTATACTTTGCAGCTTAATTATTTAATGAATCAATTTAGAGGATGAGAGTTTGATGGGGCAGAAAAGCCTTTTATAATTATGGTTTATATGTTAATTTTTTTGATAAGCTTTCCTGAAAATTTGCATGGCTTGTCCAATACTAAAGATCGATCACAGATTTACAACATCAGGTTTGTTTATTTTCGTATTTATACCGGACTATGATTTAGTTATTTCAATGTTAAACTTTTTCGTAATTGAATCTGTTAAGTTAGAGCTCCTTCGCTCTAACTGGCTAGCCCAGGTACTAGACCTGTGCTAGGTGCGATGAACGATGAATTATAACTCCTTTGCTCTAGTTGGCTAGCCCAGGTACTAGACCTGTGCTAGGTTCGTAGAATTGTAGAATTAGAGCTCTTATGCTCTAATTGGCTAGCCTAGGTACTAGACCTATGCTTGCTAGTTGATCAGGATAAAGTTCGATAGTTGCTATACGATTATCTCTCTCTCTCTCTAGCCCAAGTTCTTAGACCTGTGCTAGACTTAACGATCGCTCAATGGAAACACACGAGTTGATGGCTAGAACAATACTGAACTACTTTATTTCAATTATCTTACTTTTGTAATACTTAATTGTACTTCATATTCCATGCATGTACAACGTGAACTACAGACCCATATATCATGAGACACAAGTTTTGATCACGTTGTACATACACAGCGAATTTTTTATCTAGAATTTCATGACTGCAATCGCGGTCCAGCGTAACATGATCATTGCCTTCACACCGTGAGACCGAAATCGCAGTCACAAATTCTTTACAATTTGTTGTCTGGCAATTGTAGACAAAACTTCACTTGCATACACCCAAGCGTGCAAATATCAAATTTTGCTTGCCTGGTATATGCAAGTGTGGGAATTGTTTTAGTGTTATGTGCTAATCGTATTCTATCTTATGTTGAATTCGAACAGTATCAGCCAAGTTAGATCAAAAAATCATTTGAGTGTATATAGGCTTAAACTTCTTACGAAGCTAGAGTACAATAATTATTTGCTATTTCCATTGTGAAAATGACATAAATGTGAAGGACATCATACTGCCAGCAACATTACGTGAAAAAGCAGCTCAACAGAACATGTGAAAGAATCATGAAGAAATATTTGAAAGGGATTCATCAAAATGATTCATTTATGTGTGAAAAACATGCTAATATGCTCAATGATTGATGAATGATAGTTTTGCTATATCGCTAACAATCAACATTCGCATTAAAAATGATACATGAACGAGTAATTTTTTTGGTTTAATAAATTGTTTTAAATTAGTTAACTCATAGAGACCACTTAGTTATTATTTTCATCGGGTATACTTTGTTTTGGAGTTGCAGAGTGAATCCAAAAGATTTTTCAAAAGTTTCATGTGCATTCCTGTATCATTTGAATTTCACAGTTTTTTTTTGTGCAGCTTAAGTATTGAGTAAAACTATTTGAGATTCCAAACAAGCAGTGGCTCAAATATGGGTGTTTATAGTTTTGCTTAGTGAAATGATTAGTAAAGTGAATCTTTGACAACTCTTGCTGTCTTGCTTCATTCACATATTTACACTCAAAGTGAACATGAGTTTAGCTCATTTTACCTTCTATTAGCTCAGATAATTATTTTAAGCTAGGTGAACTCAAGGTTTCTCAGGGTCACTCGTCTAAACCTTGATTTGACCGTAGGACTCAGCAGACTAGAAGCGAGCGCTCTTTCCACTATACTACAGGAGCTAATAAATGAAATGGAGTCCGTAAATATTCAGCTCTTGTGTATTACATTTTTACTAATTTTCGAAGAAAATTAGTGCTAAACTCACTTCGCCGAAAATTCGTCATATATATATATATATATATATATATATATATATATATATATATATATATATATATATATATATATATATAGACATATATATATACATATATATATATATATGTATATATATATATATATATATATATATATATATATAAATATATGTATATATGTATATATATATATATATATATATATATATATATATATATATATATTTAAATATATCAGCAAAATGATTAAAAGAGATAGTCTCAGGAGTGGCCAATCCAATTTAGCTGAAACTTTCGGAGGACATAGATGTATATAGTGGGTAGGCCCATCACTTCATAGAATTCAGATATTAACCTTTTGGCGGCACCGGGCATTTTGGTGAATTTTCGGGTACTGCTATATTCCCAAGCAGTGTAAATTTTTGTCAAAAAAGTATTGGAAATGAAAACTTATTATGTTTTAGGCTTGTTTATGATAAAGAATTGGAAATCTTGAGCCTTGTGTAGGAGTTGAGTACTTAAAAGTAGGGAAGGATTTTTTTTCAAATTTCGATTTGTCATAACTTCTAGAAAAAACAATGGATCATTGCGAAATTGGCAAAGCGTATTGATGCTGACTAAGATTTAGCACATACGGAGTTTCAAAACTGTGCGGGCAACTCTGTAGCTACAGCAGGCTCCTGAAAAAAAATCCTTCAAATCATCGACCCTCCTGAAAATTTTTTGACTTTTGCAAATAGATTCAAATTGTTGATAAGTTTTGATTTTTGTCCAACAAGTCGAATAAAATATTTCCAAATTCCGCAGTATACAAGAACGGCAACCCATGCTCAAATTACCTCTATTTTCAGCACCCAAAACTTCTGTTCACGAGAACTGACGACCGGATAATGCGATCAATATGAAATTTACAGGACGTGTTTGAATAAGCTAAGACCAGGTCTGATAGAAGTGATTTTGAAATACGGGCAAAACTGTGGCAGTGGTGTCATTTTTAAAAATCGCCGAGAAAAAAAACTGGTTTTTGGCCTATAGCTTCCGATTTAGCCACCACATTTTAACATAATTCACGCAGCAGATGAACCTTACTCTGAGATAGATTTAATAGAAATTTGGTTGAAAAATTAGTATAGGGTTGCCAGCTATGCCAATTTTTATCTCCTTAATATTGTAAATTTGCTCAGGAAAATAAAGGTTTTTTCCCTTTAACTTCCGATGCAGTAATAAAATCAAATTGAAATTCATGTGATAAGTGGATCTTGTTGCATTTCTAGTTCTGGAGAAATTTCGTTGAAAAATCATGAAAAAGTTGCCAGCTATGATGAATTTTGTAATTTATTGACAATTCTTTATCGAGTGATGTTGTCATAAATTGTCAAAATAGGAATGATTCTGCAATGACAGTTAACAAGAAATATTTAGGTTTCGAAAATTTGAAAAGCTTTGAGGATGGTTAACATATAATTCTATTCACTCCTATAACTTCCAGCGCAGCCATCCTATCGAAAAGAAATTCACAGGGTAGATTTAACTCAACGTGAAGCAGCTATGGTGCTAACGCATGATTTCCAGCACCAGACAATTTCCTTTAATATTGCACCAACATATACATTTACAATACAATAAAGCATTAACAATAAAATAAGCAACCGATATTTAAATTTTCCGAGCTTTGGAAATTTTTCGGATGGCAACCCCAGACATAGTTTAATCGCTGAAACTTTCGATGATATCCTTGGATGAAAACAAAATTCAAAGGAAAGGTTGATTAAACACGAGCATGTTATGGTAGACTTATTGCTGCTGTGTTGGACAAATGTTGCCAGCACTGAACATTTTCATCATTTGTGTTATAGGAAATGCTGTCAGAAAATGATATTTGTTCCTTTGACTAAGAAATGGTTAATATGACACTACAAAGAAGTGTATTACGTCTTCACACATTTTTAAGTCCCTCAAAGATAGTTTCTTCGAAAATTAGTTTTCTAGCGGTTCTGATACGCTAGACTTTTTTTATTTTGATCTTTGAACACTTGGCACAAGAACGAGCGATCAAGGCTAACTACATCATCATTCCATAAAATATGGTTGCGGCCTTCATTACCATTGATAATCCTAAAACATGTCAACTTTTTTCTAAGGTCAGATACTTACGGCCGAAAAATTCTGGAAGTGAAATGGCAGCTTTGATTGCACGGTGAAAAATATTCGGATAAAATTGATCTTCACAATGGTGTACTATTATGTATCCTAATATTCGTATAGATTATATATGTTGACGTTGGATAAAATTGTTCTATCCTATTTTGGAATAACTTTTGTACGAGTTTCGTATAAACGGGTGGTTTATACCAAGATCGGATAATATTTATCATAAATTCATATTAAAAATTCATAAAAAATAAAACGAATTATTTAGAATTACTTTTGCGTCGCAAGTCGTAAAGTTCGTATTTAAAGTTTGTAAGTGAACTGCATTGGACGCAAAAATTTACTCGGGAGTGTTTTCGTGAAACGGATTGTCTAGAATTACTTTTGCGTCGCAAGTCGTGCAATCAGCATTTCGAGTTTGTAAGTGAAGTTAATTGGAAGTGTTTATTAAAGTGTTTATTAAAGTTATCTGTGAAAATTATTTGTTAGCCATAAGGAACAACTTTAATCACTACAGGAATATTGTAAAACTTTGATTTTGGTAAATAAAGTATATATGAATAAAATCTATCGAGTTTTTTTTTCAAATAATAAAACAAATAATCGTTATCCATCTCACAGTACATAATTGAATTTAATGCTCAAAAGTTTTACTTGGTGTACTATGTCAAGTGTTTTCACAACACCTACATCCAGCAAAAATAATTCCAATTTGATTCTGCTTTCGGAGGCTGGTTCCGCAAAACGATCGAGTTTCCCGTATCAATATTCTCGGCTTTGATAAGCTTTGATGATATACGTTGTCTATGCTAATTTATGGACAAGAAGGCAACCATGATCACATTCAATAACCTTTACAAGTAAAATTAAAATTAAAATTTGTCACAACTAGCGTAAATACAAATTAAATGATTTCCAACTGCAAGTGGTCACGCCAGTCAAGTATGCACTGTGCGCTGGTGTCTGATGAGAATCAGTGCATACTTTCGAAACCACTTTGTCAAAATAGAATTTTCAATGTAGATTAAAATTTTTAATGTAAATAAAAAGTTGTTCAATTTTAATCATCCCGCAAAAATAATTCCAACCTACTTTTATCTTTGAATGCATAAATATTCAATTGTTTTCATCCTTTTTTCATCATAATGGATAATTGTTCCCAATATATATATTCATAATAAAAAGGAGGGAAAAACCAGAATAAGATTTTGGGTTAAATGATTTTGGGTTTTTTGAAAATGGGATAAATTTATCCTGTGACCTCGAAATTAGAATAATATATTTCTTATTCTAAATGGTGTACATTTAATAAGAATGTGGTGTATTCATTTATATGCGATTCGGATACCGTTTATAAGAGCGTCTTATTCAATTTATATGAATAATTGGTATTGATTTTATCTTATCAGATAAAATTTATCTTATCAGATAAAATTTATTTTATCAGATTAAATTGTTTGATCTTAAACAAACTTATTGGATTGATACTAACTTTCGTTTGGACCTATATGCATTCCAAAATTTATCAAATTTATCCGAAAATTTCTAACCGTGTGTATGCTGAACATTGATTGCAATTTTCACGCTTAGCGAGAGAGAAAAACCAGAGAAAGTATATAATCGAATAGCAACTTATTTTACCTAGCTGACAATTAACTTATAAGATTAACTCAAAGCCACAAACATAAGGGTGAACATCTACTGGTCTTGAAATTGGCCACGAGCTCTTTTCCACAATCATCAGCACCAATTGTCTTCCATATTTTCATTGAAAATTATTTTTTTCAAAATCAAACTCATATCCTCGGCCAATGGTGTACTAAATACACAATAATCTATTAGCAAAACGTTCCATTTACGTGCATGCTCGTTCGCTGGCTGCTCGTTCCTAGTGTTCCACTGGACGGTGGTAACTAACAATGGCTCCATATAATGAAACGTAATTTAAAAAAAAACATTAAGAGCCTGCCATTTTCGTTTGTAAATGCAGTAAAGTCACAATGTCTATTTCAAAAAGCTTAGCTAGGAGTCCTATTGTTGTGGTAATTTTTAAGGTCAAGAAAAAACTTGCCAAAGCTCATTCAAATCCGTTATTGTTATCAAACCAAAAACACAAATCCTGATACTCACTTTATTCCAGCTGCTTCCATTGGCCTGGACTCAGTCCCGCAAATTAACTAAAATCTTAAATCTAATTACACATATTTAATTTACTTAATTCACACAAGAAATAGAAATTCCCTCGAAGCTTTGGTGTTTCTGGTTGATTGTTTGACACACAACAATCGCTTTCGTCTCCATGCTTTTGTCTTTAATTCACAATAAGTCTTTGTCTATGTAGTAACGCGCCGTTTCAAAGGGACATATTTAGAGAAGACTGTGAAATAATACAACTAGTTTGCATGACGATACTTTGTTGACTGCTCTTAAATCTAGGTTGTAAGTATAAGTAAGTTTACATGATGCTAGTATAAGTGAACGTTTACATAATGAGTTTGTATATGTAATGCTTAGCTTCTAATATGCATGTCAAGTGCATACTTATAACAAAGACCAGGCAAATAGATTTTATTGACTTGAATGACTGAATGACTTGACTGTTTTCTTGGATGAGGATGTATTAGGCGTGTTTTTTTGCTCCGATACAGAACAGAATAGAACAATGACGCAAAAAAACGATCCATCACAAAACAGCTGATGCTTTCGCTAAGACTGACATAGGTTGCTGTATTTACTGTGGTACCACTCAACAGCTCAAAATAAAGGGAAAAAATAACGAGCAAAAGGACTAACAGAAAATTATCTCTTTTAACTTTCTACACATTATGCGAGCTTTTTTTAATTTACTAACTACCAAAACATTCAACTTAACCTTCAAAAAACCAAAGCCATCTCACAGAAAAAAAGACAACTTCGTATAAGCTTTTCTTTTTTCTATCAGCGCATTCTATACTTCAGCACGTGAACTACCTATGACGAATACAATTTCTGTACTAGTGAATTCACTGGTGCAGGAGTGTTGCTGTTTCCAATGCGTATATCCTATTCTCTACTGGATAGAGGAGCAAAAAACACGCCTATTATTTGTAAAATGCTACGCAAAAAAGAATGTTGAAAATAGATGTGGAAAATAAATCCGTATGCAAAAAAGGCAGTGAACTGTTATTAAATTCACTGAGTAAAAATTATTTTATTTCGAAAGTTTGTTTTAAAATTTATTTAAATAGATATTTAAACTAATTTGAACATGTTTCACTTTGCAAAACGCTAATAAATGATGTAATTGGGCTCCCTAAACTCAAGTTGGAGTCAAATCTTTAATCGCTGATTTGCGTGGCCACATCTAATTTGTCTTTATTTACATTCTTTGTTGACTGCTACCATCTGTCGTTTGAAATCAATTAGGTCACCGCGATTGGCCACCGTTAGCAGTTGTCGGCACCATGCCTTATGATTCTATCGGACTTTCATCTATTTCCCCATTTTAATTACAATAACGGCACGACATTGACCTAGTCAAATGAATGACAACAGAAACTACTTGTTTGTGCTCTTGGTCTTGGCTCGACTCAACGACGACAAAAACAACGACGACAAAGGCGCTGACTGGCAAACGATCATGTCATCATGATGACGTTGATAACATTAAACCTACTATGGGTGCAACAGTAAAGCTGGAGTTACAATCAATGCAACACAACATTTTTGCACAACAAAACGAGTTTGAACACATGAGAACGTATGAGAGCAGTAACAATGATGCAACACAACTTTGTTGTGCAGCAAAGTTTGTTCATAGCTCAAACTTGGCATGGCAACAAAATTTTTGAAAACATTCAATTCCACCAGTTCCTATGAACGTCCGGGAAATGGGAAATGTAATATGCAAATGGAAATCAGAATTTGTTTTTTTGTCTCATTTTTGCTTTGAGTGTATTACCAGCTTTTATAGGAGGAGAACAAAGTAATGCAGGACGTAAACGGTTAATTTGACCTGAGAAACATAATGATTAAATGTCAAAAGTAACAACGGACGAGACTGATTTTTTGACTGCAAAATGTATGCAAATTACTGTTTGAAACGTTTATTATTTTGTAAAAAGAATAATTTTTATATAATTAATTTGAAAACTGTTTACCATGGAAGAAGTGAATCACAAATGTTTTGGGATCGCTGAAACTTTTGTAATATAAGCAGACTGGTTATGGTTTTGAATTTTTGCTGATATGTGTGAAAGCTCGGGGGATATCTTTTGAATAATAAAATAAATTGAATTTAATAAAATAGAGGAAATATTATTTAAAAATAAATCCAGTATTAGCTATTTACTAATCTTTTATAACGTTATTGTATTATTTTATTATTTTTTTTTATTTTATTATTTTTTCGTCACTTAAAATTCCAGAAGAAAGAAAATTAAATTCCAATTGAAAGTTTTCAAGTAAACAGTTTTTTCTCCTGCATCAATGTAAGGGTAAATCAATTTTATTTTACTCTATAGCCAATTAAAGTTTCTACGGTAAAACAAATAAATTTCAACTAACTGATTACTAATAAAAGTTCAGTGTAACTGATCAAATTTTAACTTGAATTTCATCCAACCCACTCTGGGCGCCAGTTTCTGTCTGAGAATTTGATTAAATTTCAGATTAATTGAATCATAATGAGCGAATATGTTTTCGTTTAATTAAAATCAAACATTCACAATGTTCAATTGATATTCATGTTATGAAATTTATTACAGCTTGAATTTGAGGAGAAATCATACCGGTTGCAAGCATAGACATTTCTAAACCTAACATATTTATTTATAATGTACTATCACATATATATAAAAGTGGTCATAAAATTGAGTAATGATTGGGTGAAAAAACTTTTTCCAAATGCTGACTATGGAGTTCCATCAAACTTTTTGATTTATTTGTATTTTGTGTAAAATCACACTTCATTATTTTGCCGACTTAAAATAAACCATGATAATTAACTACAAACTCCTATCACTTACATTCCATCGCATCCTTTTTTAAACTTTGGTAGTATCATTCAAATACCAAAAGGAGTGATTAGAATCTTAATACCTAGAGATGGGCAAAATGTCATGGCTCATGAGGCATAGCTCTTTCTTACAGTGCAGCGCCTGAAAAAAGCACAGCATAGTCTGTGAGCGAAAGCTTTCGTTTGAATAAACTTAATGAAATGCGAAGCGAACAGTGTACTGAGAGTACGGCGCAATACTGTAAAATACTCTAAAAAAGAGCAATCAGTGGTATGTCATGAGGCATTTTGCCCATCTCTATTAATACCTCCCTGAAAATTACATTTCCTTCTAATTGAACGTCCTCACAAGTGGCTGAAGTTAAATTGGAGCGGATTTTGAACATCAACCATCATTAAATTTGACGCTTTCAATAAATTAAGTGAGAGATTCCAAAGCACTTAATCGAAACGCGATTACGATCCATGTTTGCAATCAAATGAACCATCGCTTTGGTTCTACATGTAAGCATACTTACAAAGCCTCTGATCCGTTGTGGACGAAAGACAAGGTAATATTCAAAGCGAAATTGTTATCTAGTCAAATTGTATCCTGCTGTAAAAAAAGATTAATGACTTTTCGAAATGTTGGACGTCAACGTAAGGTTTGATTAGACGGGGAGAATGGAGGAAGAGGAGTTTGAGTCTGGCTTTTGTTCAATGAATACTGATACGAACGGTATTCAGGGCATTTTACGTGAAGCGGACAGCGAAAAAAAGTCGAGGCTCTGGATTTCGTTCATATTATGCATAATGGTACTTCTAGAAGATATGAATGTGGATACGCAACTCTTTTTTTCTATAGGGTTTAGTTGCTGAGCTACGGACTTTTGAATAATTGACAAAATTGATTAAAGGTTCTTTGGTTCGATGAAAAATTTAAAAAACATTAAACATACTGATTGGTATAAAAAATTAAATGTTCTTTTCAATTTTGAAATCAGATTTGAAGAACAAACTATTTTCTTATGTAAAACCGGAAGCAAGCACTTCAACTCGTTATTTGAATAATTTGGACCAGGCTAATTTTGCTTATTTTATATCAAAACAAAGCTTAAAGTGTATTTATTTGATGATTAAAGTTTTAAAATGGGATGGCTAGTAGTTTAAGACGTAGGTGAATTTCAATACATAAAAGTCGTATGAAGCGTAGTACCAAGAATTTGCTTGGCACTGGATGATGTACTGATAACATAATTTTTAATTATAGTCGATGAGGGCGATATAGTAGCTTCGAGGAGAGAAATTTAAAAGGCAATCAAAATAATTATTCATATTTCATATTTCATAAATAATTATTCAGATTTGAACCAAGATCCATACACACAGGTCATCATTTCTGTGCGCATAATACAATAACAACTACAAAGCAAAAAGCAAAAGTCTCGTTTTCACGAGGATTATATGCGTAGCCGCCATGCTCAAGTAAGCCTCATACAGTGAAGGGTAGGTGTAGCTAGGGATACCCAGAGTAGTTTCGGATAGATTTCAAATTCGGGGGTTTGGGTGGCTTTGGAATTTTGCCAGGAATTTTTCACCAAGTTCTTGTAGGTATTTCTCAAAAGGAGGCATTTTAATTCCTTCATTTGACTCTGTATTAGAAAAATTGCAGTTTTCAAATTTTAAATACTTTCCTCTGTAGGATCGCTGGACTTTTCTTTCAAATTTTACTAGCTTTTCTCTATACATGAGACAATCTCATTTAGACTGGGAACCCGTAGCTGAGTATGGGCCTGATCTGCTGTCGGTACATAAGGAACTTTGGCTTTTGAGAAAGCAGAGATGATTATTTTAACATATAATTGAATTGGTGATACGCATAGTGTTCTTGTTTTGATGTCTATTTTTCACAATACTGAAACACAGCGCATAAAGTCACTAAAAACGTTTATTCAACGTTCGTTTAGCTTTTTGATTTCCCGTTCTATTCGTCACAGTTTCACATCAATCCTCATTAATTATTCCAATCAATTTCTAGTTTTCAAGTTCATTTAACGTAAAGTTAATCTTCGATTCAATAATATTCCAAATTAATCTTCAATTCGATTGTAATAACAATCCAATTCTAATTCTGCTAAATTACGCCCATTGGAAGTTCGAATACGAATCTAACCCAATCTATTTTTAATCTTAAGCATTTTCAAAACTATATACCGGTTGGTACCGATATATTTTCAAGTAATACCAGAGTTCATTATTTTGGGACGATTTCCCATATGTCGTATAAGACCAAGTCAGCTGTTGAACATTATTTTCCGTTTTATTTATGTTTTTGTTTGAAAATCTCAGCTCTTTTATACTGCTGTCTTAATTCAAACAAAAAGCGTCAATTGTTATCATCATTTCAAAGTTTTGGAGGGCATATTTGCAAATGTCCGAAACGCTATAATTTTCCCAATCGACTGTAACAAAAATCATCTAATTTATTGAATTAGATTGACACAGCATCAACTATTTCCTAACATGCAATATCCAGCCTATAATTCTAGACATTGGCCATTCATTCATTCACTGGCCATCTTCATAAAAACTTCACACATTCCACCAAATAAAACAATTTCGTGCAGGCAATAATAAGTAAAAAATTCGCGAAAGTACGAGTAAACAGCTGAGTAGGAGCGAGAAAACAGATTTTCGGAATTTAATTATCCTGTAATCTGATTTTTAGCGTATAACTTAACGTTTTTATGTTTTGTTTTACTTACGCCAAAGTGCTTCTTTTCTTCCCTATCCATCATTTAACTATTTGTTTTTACTCCTGTGTTTCTACTCCTGCTGCTTTAATGTTTTTTTTCTCGATTTTTCAGTCTGTGGTGGCAACTAAATTTGTGGTAATTTTTGTTCGGTAGCACTTTTATGTAGTCTACATTTTTTTTCATGAGTGGAACATATTTATGTATGTCGAAATTCGTTTGTTTCACTTAGGTTATTTAGCATGCTATGTTTGCATATGTGCACATAGTTTTTCTGATAGTTTTTTCTAGTATTAAAATTTTTCTCTGCAATTATCTTTCCCCATTAATTTTTAAGTTGAAGGTTTTGGTATGAAGTTTTTTAAAAGCTAAAACAAAAATAACCTGACATTTTGAAGCTGAGAAAAAGTTTAATCATTATTATTTACAAGATATGGTGTCAATATTTTACAAACGTCTCGGTTACATATTAGATGATTGAATTAAAGATATTTTTCACTATCACTGAAAATTATATCACGCTTAAGATGTCAAAAGTGCATATTTCTTTATATATATATATATATATATATATATATATATATATATATATATATATATATATATATATATATACACTGTATCAAAAAATTGCACGTACAGTACCCTTACTCCAATAAAAACTCTTCTATTTATTAAACAAAAAAAGCGTTTTTCATTCTTTAGGTATTTATAAATTCTATACTGTTAAAGCTTTTCAGAGCAAAACAGTATTTTGTTATATTAGCTTTTACTGTCACAGTACAGCAAAAATATACTTAAAACAATTGCACGTACATCAAAAAATTGCACATACACACAAGATTAACTTATGATATCTTGTAAAATAAAAGTAATAGTACTTAGTTTCCAGTGCAAATTTACACACTATCCTCATTTATTGAAGGTAGTAGTTGTAAATGCTCAATAGAGCAGTGCAGTAACTCTTTTTTTTTTAAAAAAATCTGAAATAGGCTAAACACACCCTAATGCTCCTGTTGAAGTGAAGAAATGAATCGTAAATTTTAAGGAGAAAGGTAAAAGATATGCTGAAGTATCAAGGATCATTGGCACACCACGTTCGACCATGCAAACGGATATAAAAATGTTTAAAAGCAACAAAAGCTTTGCAATTGCCCAAGGAAGAGGTCGGAAGAAAATTTTAGCTGAGCATTTGGATAAAAAATTTAGAGAATTATTAAGAAGGATTCAAAAACAAGTGCTCCCAAAACAGCTGCAGACCTTAAAAGAAACGACGGAATATATTTGAATGCCCAAACAGTGCGAAATTTTCTCCATAAAAAGTGTTACAAGAGATGCATTGCAAGAACACAAACGTTCATTTCGAGGAAAAATGTTGCCCGACGTTTTGAGTGTGCCAGAGAATATGTAAAAAAGTCAGACTAAATTTGGGAAACTGTTATTTTTGTAGATGTAAGTAAGTATAATCTTTTTGGCTCTGATGGGCTGCGATTTGTTCGGCAGAGAGTCAATCAGCGTTGGAGTCAAAAAAATTGGGACCCACTGAGAAACACGAAGGTGAAAATGTTATGGTTTGGAAAGCGATGGAAGCAAATGGCGTTGGAAATTTGGTATTTGTGGAAAGCACTATGGACAAGCATCAGTACTTAGAAATAATAAAGCCTAATTTAAGAGCCAGTGCTTCCAAAATTGGAATTAGCGACGAAATTTCACTAGCACATGACAATGATCCAAAATATTTCTCGCATCTAGTAAAAGAGTGGTTACTGTATAACGTGAAATCTGTGCTTCCTCAGCCACTCCAATCACCAGACCTTAATTCCATTGAATATCTTTGGGATGTTTTCGAAAAAAAAGTGCGGGAACATCATATTATAAGCCGAGCTGACCTCAAGGAGGTTATTTGAGAAAAGTGGGAAAAAATAACACCTGAAATTACTAGAAAACTAGCTCATTCAATGAACAATTGCTTAGAGGATGTAATTTCAGCGAAAGGACACCACACACGCTATTAGAAGTAGAAAAAGTAATTAATTTTCTGAATGTATGTGGAAATTTTTGATGTACGTGCAATTTTTTGACATGAATTATAGCTTAATTTTCAAAATTAACATTAATATTATGGAATGCTGTTTTGTTTCAGATAGTTTCAGTTGTGTAGAACTCATGGAATTAATAAAAATGACGAAAATCTTGTTTATTTAACAAATAAATGAGTTTTAATTTATGATAAGGTGGTGTACGTGCAATTTTTTGATACAGTGTATATATATATATATATATATATATATATATATATATATATATATATATATATATATATATATATATATATATATATATATATATATATATATATATATATATATATATATATATATGTATATATATATATACATATATATATATATATCTATATATATATATATATATATATATAAATATAAATATATATATATATATATATATATATATATATATATATATATATATATATATATATCAGCAAAATGATTAAGGGAGATAATCTCTGGAGTGACCGATCCGATGGAGCTGCGATTTTCGAAGGACGTAGATGTATGTAACAGGTAGGTCTATGACTTGCTAAAATTCAGATATCTTAAACCTTTTGGCGGCGGCGAGCGTTTTAGTGAAAATTGAGGTACTCCTATATTTCCAAGCAGCGTAAATTTTTGTTAAAAAAAGTATTGGGAATAAAAACTTATTACGTTTTAAGCTTGTCTATGATAAAGAATTGGAAATTTTGAGCCGTTTGTAGGTGCCTAAAAGAAGGCAAGGATTTTTTTTCAAATTTTGATTTGTCATTACTTATGACAAAAACATTGGATTGCCGTTTAATTTGCCGAGCGTATTGACGTTAAATAAAATTTATTACACATGGATTTCCAAGGTAGTCCGGGTAACCCTGTAGCTGCGGCAGGCTCCTGAAAAAAATCCTTCAAATCATTGACCCTCCTCAAAAATTTTTGATTTTTGACAAAAACTTCAAATCATTGATAAATTTTAACCTTTGTGCATCATGTGAAATTGAAATTTATAAAATTCCGATTAGCACAAGAACGGCAACCCATCACCAAATTACCTCTATTTTCAGCACTCAAAGCTTCTGTTCACGAGAACTGACGATCGGATAATGCGATCAATATGAAATTTACAGGACATGTTTGTTTTAGCTAGGACCAAGTCTGATAGAAGTGATTTAGAAATGTGGGCAACCCTGTGGCAGTGGTACCATTTTGAAAAATCACTGAGAAAAAAAACAGCTTTTTGGCCTATAACTTCCGATTCAGCCTTCATATTGAAACCAAATTCACACAATATTTGGTTCTAACTTTAGGTAACATTTGGTGAAAATTTGGCTGAAAATTAGAATAGAGTTGCCAGCTATGGTGATTTTTATCTCCTAAATCTTGCAAACTTGCTCAGCAAAATAAAGCTTTTTCCCTATAACTTCTGTTCCAGTCATGAAATCGAAACGAAGTGCTTGCATTAAACGGACCTTAATGTGATCCAAATGTCGTAAGAATTTCGTACAAAAATCATGAAAGGGCTGCCAGCTATCACCATTTTGTAAATTTTTGGAATTTCTTCACTAAGTGATTATATCATTAGATGTGCAAATGGGAATGATCCTGCAATGAAAATTAACAACAAACATCAACGCTTTAAAAATCTGAAAAGTTTCGAGGGTTGTAACCCTAAAATTCTTTTCACCCGTATAACTTCCAGCGCAGTGATTCAATCAAAACGAAATTTACTGGTTGGGTTTAACTTAACGTGAAGCAGATTTGGTATATATTTTGCTTTGCTGCTAACACAGGGTAACTAGCATTAGCCATTTTTGTAAATATTACACCAACAGATGCTTGAAATTACATTCTCATATGCAAAGCATTTGCAATAAACATAAGAAACCAATTTTTAAATTTTCCGAGTTTTGACAATTTTTCGGATGGCAGCCTCAAACAACGTTTAATCGTTGAAACATTCCGTGAATTCCTGCGATGAGAACAAAATTCAAAGGATACGTTGATTTAAGTATGAGCTTGTTAAGGTAAACTTATTGCTGCTGCGTTGGGAAAGTGCTGCCAGCACTGATTAGTTTTTAGTTTTGTTGCTTTGGATAAGGATTGGTTGATACGATTCTACAAAAAAGTGTATAACGTCTTTCCACATTTTTTGTCACTCAAAGACAATTTCTTCGAAAATTAGTTTTCTAGCGGTTCTGATGCGCTAGAATTTTTTTTACATATTTTGTCAATCTCTGAACAACGACATTTACAAACCCAAGTATCACCAGTAATTTCGCAAGGACTAATTCATTGATATCGCATTGGCTTTTGAAAAATAGAATTTATCCATGCAACAAACAAACAATATCAGTTTCCTCAGTTTAATATCGTCAAACAACTGCATTCTAAATAACAAAGAAGCCGTTTTAGCTCACTAATGTTACGCCGAAAATTTACACTACAAAAAACAAAGTTTAAAACATAAATTTTTTAGAACATTTAGACAAATCTATTCAAATGAACACTTTCGTAACGCTAAAGCCTTCTGCAATGGTGATATTTTCAGAGTTATCGTAATTTAAAATTTTATAAGTTTTCTGGAGCTTACACCTTTTTATATTTTCAGGCACCCAACCTAATCATAGGATTAAACATTTTCAAGACGTTATGATAAGCATGTTTGAAACACATATAAAACTCTTTCGCATATTTGGTTTTGTCTGAAAATTTATTTATTAAAAGAGCAAGAAGCGTAATTAAAACAACACTTAAGCCGGCACCGGTGCTAAAAGCTGAAGTTGAAGTTTGAGTTTTGTTTTTTTAGCAGCTTAGTTTGTAGTTTTATTGCTCTGGATTGAATTTTCGATTAATTCATTCAAGTTAAGTGTAATTGGCTTATTGCTTCAACAAACAATTAACTGGAACTTTAAATTTTCATTCTTTAACAGCTCTATAGACTTATAATTGTCTAAAAATAATTACTTTACTGAAATTTTTTCCCCCACATTGAGATTATGACGGAACAAAAAGTGTTTTTAAAAACTATATATCCGAAAAAACCGAAAATTTTGCTAAGAGAACACCAAACGTTTGCAGCACATCTTACAAAACTCTTGTTATATATTATTTAACGAAATTTGTCTAGTCATATTGCGATCTTAATTGCACAAAAGACACCAACTATCGACCATATTCATGTAAAATAGTTTCCAAACTAATACAAATTGAACGAGAGGTGGGAGCGAAGAGTTCTTGTTACTTGCGAACCGTATGACGCAACTAGGTCAGAGTCATCATACATATACCGGAATAAAACTTGTTAATAACTTGCCAAGTTCCATCAAGAGAGCTATAAATTTAGGAATGTTCAAAAAAACTGAAAAAATTGCATTACGGGAGTTAGCCGTAAATTCGCTCGCTCTCTCTCTCTCTCTCTCTCTCTCTCTCTCTCGCTGTTTGTAATTTTTGGTTTATGCTTGGTCTTGAAGTAATAATATCCCCCATGCTTTCGCTAGCAGAGTGTTTTTATTGAAATGCATTTTCTATAGTTTATTACTGACTTTCGAAGAAAATTAGAATATAACTCGTCTATACATATATATATATATATATATATATATATATATATATATATATATATATATATATATATATATATATATATATATATATATATATATATAATTATATATATATATATATATATATATATATATATATATATATATATATATATATATATATGTATATATATATATATATATATATATATATATATATTTATATTATATATATATATATATATATATATATATATATATATATATATATATATATATATATATATCTATATATATATCAGCAAATTGATTAAGGGAGATAATCTCTAGAGTGGCCGATCCGATTGATATGAAAGTTTCGGAGAGCATAGATGTATATAACAGGTAGGTCCATAATTCATTAGAATTAAGATGTTAAAATTTGTCGCAACTAGCATGAATAAAAATTAATGATTTCCAACTGCAAGTGGTCACATCAGACAAGTATTTACTGTGTGTTGGTGTCTGATGAGAATCAGTGCATACTTTCGAAACCACTTTGTCAAATAAAATTTTCTATGTAAATTGAAAATTTTTCAATTTTAATCATCCCGCAAAAGCAATTTCAATATCTCTAACACTTTGGTGGCGGCGGGCATTTTAGTGAATTTTCAGGTACACTTATATTTCTATGCAGAGTACATTTTCGCTAAAAGTAAATATTCAAAATAAGAACTTATTATATTTATGTCTGTTAATGGTAAAAAATGGAAATTTTGATCCTTGTGCGGGTGGAGGCAAGGATTTTTTTTTAAATTTCAATTTGTCACAACATCTAACGAAAACAATGGATAATCGTGAAATTTGCAGAGCGTTTTGATGTGGGCTAAAAATTAAAATTGTGTAGGCAACCCTGTAGCTTACCTTAAAATTCTATTCACTTCTATTGCTTCCAGCACAGTCAGTCAATTGAAGCAAAATGCACAGGGTGGGCTTAACACAACGTGAAGCAGCTATGGTGCTAACACATGATTGCCAGCACCAGACAATTTCATAAATATTGCACCAACAGATGCTTCCATTTTGTATGCATAAGCAAAGCATTAGCAATAAAATAAGCAACCGATGCTTAAATTTTCTGAGTTTTGGAAATTTTACGGATGGCAGCCCCAGACATAGTTTACTCGCTGAAGCTTTCGATGATATTATTGGAAGAAAACGAAATTTAAAAGATAGGTTGATTAAGCACGAGCATGTTATGGTCGACTTATTCCTGCTGATATGATACTACAAAGAAGTGTAATACATTGTCATACATTTTTTAGTCACTCAAATATAATTTCTTCGAAAATCAGTTTTCTAGCGGTTCTGATGCGCTAGGCTTTTTGTTATATTGTTCTAGCCATTAAATTATTGCGTTCATTCTATTATTTCCACTTTTTACAAGGCTCTGCGAGTTTTATTTTACTGTGCTTAATATAACGTAGACGATCTTCCTCTTCTGTGTATTTTCTTTTACTTAATAACTGTGTTATTTAAACTTTAAATATTATTTGTGTATTAATTTTATAATGAGCTGGAATCTTTTCTTTTTTGAAATTGTATAGCTTGAAATGAAAAATTATGTATAACTCCTCACTCCTAATACAAGGTTCCTTACCTTAAAACGAGGAGTATTAAAATTGAATTGCTATTCTGTAATGTACTGTCATGATATGGAAATAAAGCACTTAATAAACAAAAAAAATAATGTCTCCTCCTCCTCCTTCTTTAAAACTGAAAAAGAAATCGGCGTCAGTTATCCAGCAAGATTAAATTCTCATACCCACAACATCCCCTTTCCTTTCAAGCCGCTTAGCTAAATCTAGATTTATTTGTAGCCCGGCAACATCTGCATTCTTCCATTCAATAAGTTTTTAATTCACTTTTCTCGAACGTCCGTTTCGATTTTTCTCTTTTCGTTCAATTTTCATTCATTTTGCTACTTCGGCCATAGTCCACACTTAAAACAACTCGATTCTATATCTCGCTTGTTCTTCATAGTAAACTTCGTGTTCGATCTCAAGAAATATACCTGTACGTGTAAAAATATGTTTGTAGAATCTTTGATAGTTCGACGACAGCACCGAAATTCTCATCATAATGCAATTGCTGGTGAGACAATCGAGCTAATGTATCTAGTTCAGAAACTCAGGATTTTGATTTTGCATTTGCGAAAAGAAACAGCTGACCTCACAGCTGATCATTGGAAAATCTCTTACAATTCACGAATTGTAAGCGACTCGAATTGGCAAATTAATAATGAAAAGACACAGGACGCCGGCGAACATATTTGCCAGATTGCTGATTAGAAATTTAGTCATAAAGTTTAAACGGTGGTAATACTGCGAAAATATGATTAAAAAAAAATATGAGTTTTGAAAAATAGATAATTATTTAAAAGCTCTTATATGAAACAATCATTTGCCAACGATATTTTCCTCTCCCATCTACTTTCAGTCTTCTATGAACGTGCATTGGACTCATCAAACAGCACTCACACACTCATACCGACAATTTCATTCTCATCGTCACTTTGATCTCCTTGGCCCAACCACGTAACGAACTTTACAATACAACAATCAAGTCAACGCTCGGAAAGGCAGTATAAACCCAATATACAACGTGGACTGATTTAGGGATTGAGATTGAAACAATGAAAAGTAAACGGGTTGTTCAAATGTTTCGATTTCACCGTTTCAATCTGAAACCGCTCTGAATCCACTTTCAAGTCACGTTGTATACTGGGCAATAGTGACTTTCGAATATGGAGCTTGAGAAAATCTTGTTCCAACTATCATTTTAACAAAAAAATGTTTTCTCGGAAACAACTCACCTCTTCAACTGGTCTATTTTAATGTTGGGCAATCTTAGCCGTTTTCATATCGGCCTAAACCAATTCTCTACTGATATTGGTGTTAAGCCGCAACTAAAGTCTCCCCGAACGTATCGTCGAGCAACTTGTGAAGTTACTTCCCTCCATGTTTTGCCATGTGAAAAAAGACAGGGAAGAATAGACGAGGTGACCATTTACATTCTCAGCTCGCCAACATTTGCCTAGCGTGTAATTTCGGCATTAGAGAACATGGCTCGATGGACATACAGCTAAACACATTGTGTAAGTTTATTTTCGTGAAAAGTTCAGTGGCAAAATAAATGTTTTAGTATATGCATGCGACTATGTACAGCCTGCAGCACACATATGGCGAACGTTTCGTAAAAACATACGACAAAACATTCAATGAGACTTTCAAATGGCTTATCTTAAGGTGGATCCAGATTCCAGACTCTTATCGAGACATGACAAGTATAGCCGATTACGAGAGTGTGTATGATTTCCTCGTCTATTCTGGTCTGTTTTTCTCCATCCACACTCACATGCCAAGATATGACGAGGACGAGAGCGTGTATGGATTTCTCGTTGAAATCTACCTTTTTTATGAAGGAACCATTTACTTTCACTTTAGTTCGGAGTTGCTCGACATTTTTACGCCTACAAAATATCCCAAATTAACCGGTTTTTTAAATGAATGAAGAGTACTGTTTGTGGCTCTGTTCAAATGTATCTTTTAATGAGAATATTAATGAGTTTATAGTATGTTACCAGCCTAGACAGACGGGCACTTAAATTGCTGATTTACTAACGGTCATTTATATCTAAATCAGTAATTTAATAGTTACTTACGCATACCCCTTACGTAAATGAAAATCATGAATACTGTCACTGACTGTTTGTCATCCAAAGTGATTAGCTTTTGAAAAATGTTGAAATTAAAAGTTCGTAAAGTGAGTGTTGCCTCTTTTATGCTCTAATTAGCGAAGTTGGAGGAATTTTTCAAATATTTTGAATTTAAATTTGATATCTTCTTCTTCACCAGTCATTGTCGTTATCTTGTTTCTTTGATTCCTGTACATATCTTGTTGATGGTTTCGTAAGCAAACCAAATCGGTTTGTAAATATCATCGGAGCCAGCAACATACCTTTTTCAGATCCTTTTGACTCAAACCGACAAAATTTCGGGCTACCCTGAGCTAAAGTGAGAGTAAAGTGCCATGTCCCGGCAAGAGTCCGAATTCGCCTTAAGAGAAACTCCAGAAATTCAATTCATCAGCAAAAAGTCAGCTTTCTAATACGTCATGCCAATCATTACATTGTACGTCATGAAGTATTTAATGGGTATTTTGTATCCTGGATCATTTAGGAGCATGCACATATTGAACCAATTAAATGCAATGATGCAAGAATATTATTTTCAAACATTAAAAACTTAATATTCATAAAATAAGCTGCTATGCAATTTCTATTTTAATCATGTGTCTCTCTGGTACCACATGTTCAGTTTCACTTCCAATACATGCTCGACATTGGCCGTTATTTTTTATTGTCAAAATTTGAAGTGTCCCACAAAACTATTTACCCCAAAATTAAAGCTCCAATATTTTCATCACCAATTAATTCGACTAAACAATCCATTAAGGCGACTAAATATCACATAACATAACCTTCAAAATTAATTTTCAGTACATGAACCTAACTCAACTCCTGCCATCGAAACTAACAATCTAGCATTGCTATTACCACCAGTGGCGGCTCGTCAGGGACGGCAAGGTCGGCAGTGCCGACCCAAAACTCCTGTCCAGTTCATGCAGAGAGAAATCGTTAATTTTATAAAATATTCCTTTTTATATTATTATGTTATAAAAAAAATCTTATGTGTGCTTTAGCTTTATTACTTTCCAAACATTTGCTGATTATTACAAATTGCGCCTGTTCATCTACTTGGTTATAATATTGCATTCCTACCAATTCTCTTTGATAACATACATTTAGGCTTCTTATTTATTCCGGGTCGGCAAGCCGATGAGATGAAATCCAAATTGACTTGCAAAATCCAAATATGCTGGCGGCCGGTGAATGACCTTGCCACTCATTGTTATACACACTGCAAGCCCTATTCTGGGTCGGCAAGCCGTACTCAAATCATTTTCGCTGCCGTCGCGATCGATGTTTGAATTTTGTTGTGTACATCAGCGTTAGCAACCATGAACACGAGCGGGCCGTATTGAACTATGAAGTATGATAGTTTTATTTCATATCATTGTTCGGTTCGCATTTTTTTCCACTCGGAAACACTGAACCGTGTATTTTCATTTGTTGGCTAAGTAAAGTTTTCTTTGGGCCGATGCATAGGATAATTTTGCGGGTCGGCGTGCCGTGCCTGAGATCATGTACACATATTTCTCTCAGCAAATTTGCAGTGATTAAGTATGCTGTTAATATGTTTTCGCGAGATACAGCTGCATGTATGCAGATAATTTTTATTTTAATTATTTGTAAACTTTAGTTGTTTTAGAAGAAATTTGTTTGATCTGACATATAAATGTTTGTTGTAAATATATATTTTTCACACTCATATTTATTAAAATTTCAATCTTATATTGACTTTGATAGGAAAAGGACTTTTTAAAAAAGTAAATAAAAATTAATAATTTACGATGATGCTATTTATTACATTTCACACCTCGTCGATTTAATAGATATGCACTTTTATAGTGTGAATTTTTGATTCATGCATCCAAGAATTTTGCTTGGTAAAATTTAAAAAAAAACTTTCAGCTTAAGCTTATAGTTTTGTGAAAAGGTAAATACCGTCAATGTATGTACAAATATTTAAAATATGTCTTATGTGTGTTGAGACTTTGTCCTTGGTTTACAAAATTCGAGAAATTATTGTTGAGTATGCTATTTTATGCATATTTTTGTGGTAACGTATTCTTCTTTTATTAATTGCCGACCCATTCGAAAGCATCACGAGCCGCCACTGATTACCACCCAACTTTACCATCGTCTAATGCAGTTTCTATTCCTAATCTTTTACTAAGAAAAGACAATAGAAAGAAAACAAAGCAACTTAAATCTCGATCGAGTCACAAAACCATGCCAGGAAATAAATGTTACCCGGAATCTTGAAAATCCACTCGGGGCTAATGTCGATTTCCAGCGAAACCGCAAAGCAAAACTTTGCTGTGTTAGGCTAATGTTACATGCTACTAGTCTGTCCAGTACTAGAAGTTTCATTGAGAATATTCCTAATTCAGTTTCTTCTTTGTATTGTACTTCTCCATGCACAAAGTGATTCAAGTTTCAAATAGAGTAGTTGCAAAGTTTCTAATCGTTATTTCTACATGGAATCTGTATCTTCTTGTCAAATATTCCCGACAAAATGACTATTTGGTTTCACCTAACCGATTCAAGTAGATCTGTAAAATATAGAAGAGGCGAGTTAAGTCTAGGGTTTATATGAGTGGAACTAAGCCTTTTGATGCAAAACACTGCGACGAAGCTTAGTGGCAGGGTTTAAGTGTTATGAAGAGAGAGTGAGAGACTGGAAATAGCTTGTGTGACCCTGAAGGATACGAAATAATTGTATTTGTTCGATTAAAGGCAGAAACCGCTATGAAATGTTAGCTTTTTGTCAATTCAATACACTTGTGGAATATTCATATGTATGTATGTATGTCTAGAAGTTGTTTTGAAATAAATGCATAGGTTACCTCCGGTTCGAGCATGAGCAATACAGTTTTTGAAAATATAGTATATAGTACGTTCGCTCCCAAATTGTCAAAATCGACTTAATTTGGGAGTGCCGTGCAACAAGATTAGGTGAGCCGTTTGCACTGGCTGAAATGATTTAGAGCTTACGCGGGAGATGTTATTCAAATTAACATATATGGAGGTTGAATTGAACGTGAAAGTAGTTCAGGCCATAGCCCTCATTCCTGCGTATTTTATTTTCTCGTTGAGCACTCAACATTCTTCTTTTTCTATAAATTTGTTAAATTCATCATTATTTTTGGAATGACACACTCCAAAAAGTGAGTCTAAAATTAATTCTTTGATAATTAGAAATATATTCATTTTTCTGTTTAAAATAACGAATCACAATTATTCTTTCATATTGGATGTGCATTTTTTGCTTGTTCGCCATATCAACTGAAAAATAAATAGCTTTGTGTAAATTTTTTCACTTGCAATTTTATTGAAATTGGAACTTAGCTGGATGCATGCTGAAATTCCCGCTTAAGTAGTGCATACTTCCTAAAATTGTTTCAAACTTTTGATGTCGTTTCTTTGATGAAAACATTCTTCATCATCTTTTTTTTTACGAACATTTTAATGGACATTTAAGAATACATTGCGCTTTTTATCCTAAAAGGTTCGTAAAAAGTAGCCTCCGCTGTATAATTTCATGCGTGTCCGTCCAAAATTTATATATTTTTAGGGTAAAATTATACGATTTGCTCATAAAAAAAATAAAATATTTAAGACGTAAAATATTCTTTGCACGCAATTTTGTAAATTTAAATCATTAATATTAGGAAACCAGTTTCCTACTATTTAAAGGGTAAAATTCAACCAAAGTGTTTTTGGGTGCAGTTCATTCAAACGTACATCCCTTCTAATTGGAATGGAGTCGAACTCAGCACGCGCTGAAATAAAGTAAGCTTGGATAGATCGCACTCGGTTTCAATTAAATTTATCCAAAATCACGTCGATTTAGAATGTCGAAAGTCAAAGTAAATATGTGATTATCCAAGAAGCTTTGTGGTCGACTTGGTCTTAAATCAATAAGCTGATTGAAATCACGTGATCTGGTCTCAGTGCGAACGTACTAATAGCTACTATCAAGGAAAGTGGACTTGAAAATAATTAACGGAGAATATAAAATGGGAAACGTAATCGGTGAAAGCACAGAATAATCAAGAATAAACAGTCGAGAATATGGTCAACTAAGAGATTTATGTAGTGTGGAATAACATGTAATATATTTACACCGCACTCATATGGTATCTCCATTCAAAAGCAAAAAAAATGCGTTTACATCGCACTGGGTAGTTAAACAGATGCAGCTCATATTTGACTTTGGTTACTTTTCGTTTAAAGTATGGAAATAAAATTACATCAGACAATGCTCAAGCCTGTACTTGTGGCATTGTTTTGTGATAACCCCAGAAAAGCATGTGATTTTGTTTCGATGGCGATAGTTGTTATTGTCATTTTTTCACGTTCTTGCTATAGTTCAAGAAATATTCTTTGCTGAAATCGATTGCAATATAGCTCGAATCGAAATTTAGAATAAATATGTATTATGCACGCATACATAAGGCGTCCTGCATTTGATGGGCAATGCGGTAGCCATTATATTTTTGAAGTTATTCGTGAGCAAAACTTTTATGGGTCGTACAAAATATGCCCAAAATATCTCACTGCATTGCATGAACCAACATAGTTATCTGCGCTTTACTAATATCTTTCAGGAACAAGAGTAAAAATCCTGCAAGCTAAACTTTAATAAAAATAAAGCATACCATAACAATAATTAACATAAAATAAGCCTTCATGAGAGTTAATCCTTAAATTCAAGAACAAATGTTTCATATTACTTCTCTTACATTAAATTGAAGAAATATGTACTAACTAGATTCATTTCACTTGTGGTGAAAAATATATCTAAACTTATAAAATTCAGAATAAATTCTTCAAAAGGACTCATGGTCCTTGTCTGGTTCATTTTCAATTTTTTCACTTTATCCCATCATTTGCCATTAAATGATTTTCAATGTTTCCCAGAATCCTTAAAGAGGCTTTGAGACAAGCGTCCATGCGCTAATGCTTCCATGCGTTTTTAAATTACACGCGTCAAGTCAACTCAAATCCAATTTTTTGAAGGCTGGGTCGGGTACGTTGATTAATCTACCATAGCCTTTATTGCTTTTCTTTGTGGATGTGGATGATTATTTTATTATTATTTATGCATCATCGCCTTGTGTGAATTTCCTAATGATATCACGTTTATATAACAAGCTATCATAAATCGAAACTTAAAAAAAAAATCATTCTCAGACTGCCAGGCCCCACAAACGGCTAAACATTTCTAAAACATCATCGTTTTTGCGCGTTACTCGAGCGCGTCAGAAAATCATATGGGGAGAAGCCTTGCATCCTGTAATGTGCCCTACCATATATGAACCCTTAATATAGTGGGGTGCGTTGGGGGCAGCCCGTCAGATTAGTAAAAAAATTGATCCTCAGAAAAACTCGAGCGCGTCAGATTAAGATAAGGTAAGTTAAGTACATCCAGAAAAGAGTATATTTCAATAATCTGACAATTTGAGCGTGACATAAGGAAATGGGCGAGTCACAAAGCTGTAAAATAAAACCTCACCTCGAAATACTCCAGCGCGATTGAATTTTTTTGATTTTGAAGGATATCCTATCAGGATTACGAAAAACATAATCTGACGGTTTTCATGGGGCGATGTAGCTAAAACCATAAATAAATGATGAAGCGTACAGATGCTGAGAACTGTGTATTCCCCACTCCGCGCCTCTCTTCCTTCTCACTCTTTCTCTATCTCTAAATCTCTCGCACCGTCCTCATACTATCGTCTGCTGCCATGATAACATCTCAGCTGATCACAATTACTTGTTCGTTTTTGTAGATGTACAACGCTTTGGTTTGTTTGGTGTGTTTTAAAATAATTTAGTGTATTTAATGCAATAAGTTTCATATGACAAGGAAGTTGGACAATTGGAAAACCAACTTCGAAGACGAATCCAGTGAAGATGAAGATTAAAATACTTGTTTTTAATATATTTTTTTCTGCTTCTATAAATGATTGAATTTTATATATCTATATATATATATATATATATATATATATATATATATATATATATATATATATATATATATATATATATATATATATGTATATATATATATATATATATATATCTATATATATATATATATATATATATATATATATACATATATATATAAATATATAAACACATATATAAATATATATATATATATATATATATATATATATATATATATATATATATATATATATATATATATATATATATATACATATTGTTTTTATTCCATCCAGCAATAAAAAGAAGAAACGAGAAAAAATTTGTTTTCAAATTATCAGATTAACAATATCCCACCATATAATTGTCAGATTATCATTTAAGACAACTAAGACATCAAGTTGAGCCCTCTGTATAAAAATTTGACGCGCTCGAGTATTTCAAGGTCACATTTTTTTTATACATTTAAAAAATCAGTCATAGCTTTTGGTTACGTCCAAATCGTCAATCATTTAAATAGGACACTTTTTGAGTTCACTTAACATTCCCTCTGAATATCTGACACGCTCGAATAATGTTTTTTGTTTATGTTATTTTACCCCTTTTTACGGCCACCCCCCACTAGTTAATCGTCAGATTAATATCAATCGGTTATCAGTAAGACAAAGCGCATATACACTATGAATGTCTGACGCGCTCGAGTATTTCCATGTGACTGTTTTTTTTTAGGTTTTTGAAAATTTTTACACGCTCTCCCCCCCCCCCCCCCCCCCCCCCCCACTCAAATGGAAAACTTGACATAAACTTTTTTTCATTTTACAACCTAATCTTCACAATCCAATAGGTCCCCACGACGCTTTAGTGACTGCAAACTTAGCATCCCGGGCTCCCCTACTATAAATCTCATTTATCAAACTCGTTTTTCCACAATTATTTTGCTCCGTACAAATAAATTGGTACCAGAAAATTGTATATATTCATCTATCTGACTATACATGCGAACATATATATGTTTGTGTATAGATATTCGTATGTGTTCAAATTTTTTGTAATAGTCTTGCACGTAATGATGCAAAAAAAATATCATCCAGATCATCATATAATAAAATAATCATATCCAAAACATTTGTATTTAAATATTCATCCACGATTCATCCGCAAATGACAATGACCGCAAGGAAGCATTATAAAATCTATTGTACATGAATCAGCATACTCCACCTCTTTCGTTTTAGACACGCCTATTTAAACAAAATCGAGCTGACTCGTGTAAATAAAACATGGTAGATCGCATGGACGCATGGACGCTTGTCTCAGAACCCCTTAAAAGTTTTCTACCACTCTCTATACAAACAGTTAAATCCTACTCTTGTAGACAAATTTTCGCAAGGAATGAAAGAGAAACGAAAGAGGTGATCACCCTATGTTTGCCAAAAGCATAACTTTTTCAATGACAAATAACCGCTGTGAGACAAGAGAGGCATTAAACTTTCATATATACCGACTAAATTTCTAGACAACTTCATCCGAAGTAAAAAGATGTGATGGCAGGACATGCAAAAATTTACTACAATCGACTCTTTTTTCTTCCACTCTCATCTTTTACCCTTGAAGACGGTTAAAGTATTTTAAACTAAATCTAATGTCCGGAGATGGTTGAAGTAGTACACTTCTGTTGACAGAAGATACTTAGTATTCACTCCTTTTTCCGCTACATGTTGTCTTGTTCTTCAGTGTTGGTTTTTTGGGTTTTATTAAGGTGGAAGAAAGTCTAGCTCAAGGAACTGTAATGTTAGTTGTAAAAAATTTACGATGTTGAATACACATAAAATCTTAGACATATTCTCTCAGACAAGAATGAAGCACTGATTCAAAATTAATATTCTTTAAAAATATTCTTTAAAAGTTCTTGAAAGGTCATAATATTTTCAATGAGATCCAATATTTTTATGAAAATCCAAACATGAAATTCGTGGAAAGTATATATGAAATATTTTTAAGAATAAAAACTATTTTTACAAAAACCACGTGCAGTAAGACACCTTTGTTGTAATGCACTGACTACAGGGACATACTTTTAAATTCAAATGACTCAAAGTTTGTATTTATGTATATGATACGCATGGCCCTACAAGGCGAATATACTGCTTCGCTACTTGTTCGTTCATGCGGTCACGCCTTCTTGGTAAATCTTCCAAAATTTGAAAGTCAAAGCGAGGTTCATTGTCTTCTTGATTATTGCTGACGGCTATCGAAATTGAGCTGAAACGGTTGATAGTGTTTGAATTTTTTTTTTGGAGAAGTAATGATTTATAAAAGTACTTAAGATAATTATTTGATTTGAAATGTTTTGGTACTGATGTAAATAGGCCAGCTGCTGACAAAGTTTTCAGTATTTCCACACATACTAGCAAAAAGTTCATGTTTTCTTTGAACATCACTCGACTTCGATGATTTGCTTATGGTTTTTAATAGCATGAAAGAATAAGAGTGAGAATTAATACATTTAAGAGCTCAGAAATTCAAAAAGTGTGCTAGCCAAATTTAAAAACATTCTACCAGCATTACTGATACCGAGCAAGTTTTATTATCAACAAAAGCATCTTGTAGTTAAATTAGTGATCGTTAGTAGCTTTTCAACAATTTTGCAGTCAACATGATAAATTTAAACATCGAATTTTCGAAAATCGGACTTTACTTTTGAGTAGCTTTGTGCAATATAACACTCAAAGCCTTGGAATTCAAAAATCTCTTGCGCACTTGAACCGCTAGATAGATATGTTCGATGAACAGTAGAAGAATCGTGCAGATTTGGAGTGCAGATTCTACCACACGTGCTCCAACCTGTTTTGAGTGCAAAATCACTTTGATCTCAGCAATGCATTTCAACTCATAGGGTGAAAAGGATTTCAGGAATTTCAAGATTAAGGAAAGCCAACCACTGCGAAACTTTAACATAAGATAAACAAGGAAAATGCTTAGTGCTTGCAACACTTTACAAGCACGGTAACTAAAAGTCTCCCACAATTGCCTCACGTTAAAATCAAATAACTCTTCCGATTTCGATTTGATCCGACGATTTCGTCGAAAGTTACAGGGACAAAAAGATGGTTAGGGTAAAAAAAAAACGAAAGATGTTTGGAAACAAACATTTTCTGGAACTTAGAAAATTTACACATTGTCAACTTATTTTCATTCTAAATTTTCGCGATATGAATACTTCATGCAAACATTTATTGATACAAAAATAAAAAAATACGCCTCGCGCTGGCAACTTTTTGCTAGCAACAAACCCAAAAATATATCACAACTGCCTCACAATTAAATCAATCTACTCTGCGAATTCCGTTTTGATCCGATGACTGCATTGGAAGTTGTAAGGGTACAAAGAAATTTCGGGCTACCAGTGGCAAAAATTTTCAAATTTTCGAAAACTTAATATTCGTTGTTTATTGTCACTACAAGATCATTACCGTTTAAAAATTTTACGATAAAATCGCCTTTTAAAGATATTGCAATTAAATACGAAACTAACAATACCTGGCAACCCTATCATGGTATTTTTACCAGATTCCTTCCGAATAATGCCTATATCAAGTTCCATATATCATATGAAATTCGTTTTGGTTTCATGACTGCACTGGAAGCTATAGGGCAAAAAGCTTCACTTTCCTGAGCGAATTTTTAAAACCCAAGACACCAAAATTACCATAGCTGCCAGCGCCAACTGAATATTTAAACCAAGTTTCTAACAAACACGGTTTAGAAAAAGATTCAGCTACTGTGTGAATTTCTTGAAAATCTGGTAACTGAATCAGAATTCATAGGGCAAAAAGCAGTTTTTTCTCAATAATTTTTCAAGATGGCACCACTGCCACAGAGTTAACTGCATTTCAAAATCGCCTGGTTTTAATCAATATCAATATATTCATTGAATTGAGTTCTCGTGAACAGAAATTTTTGATGCTTAAAATATAGGTAAATTTGAGGAGGGTTACCGTTCTTGACCGATGTGAAATTTCAAAAGTTTTCCATTAATTGTATACAAAAAGCATCAGATTTCTATAAGAGTAGGGTGTCACTGTAAAAGACGAACATTTTTCGGGAGAGTCGATGGTTTGAAGGTTTTAACTTTCGATGCTTGCCGCAGCTGCATGGTTGCCAGCACATGTCTATAACCTAGTAATAACAATACACCCTGTAAGTTTCATAATGATCTGATAATCTGGTCAAAAGTAATCGCAATTCAAAGATTTTCAAATTTTCCCAATCTCATTTCAGGCGCCAAGCGCACAGATAGGGTCAAAAATTTCAAAAAAAATTATCATATTAACATTAAAATCACGTTTCAAATTCATTCCATAAACTTTCTTTTTGCAAAAGTTATCTGTTGACAGAAAATATGTATGTTTATAATACCAGTAAAATGGCGGCTGGCACCAAAGAGTCCAAGATTATTAGCTTTTTGTAAGACCTGGAACTGTTCTGCGTATACACCTATGTATCCCGAAAAGTAAAGTTCAATCGGAGGGCGCGTTCCTGAGGTTTTTCACTGAAATTTTTTGATATATATATATATATAGATATATATATATATATATATATATATATATATATATATATATATATATATATATATATATATATATATATATATTTACATATATATATATATATATATATGTATATATATATATATATATATATATATATATATATATCTATATATATATATATATATAGAAAGAGAGAGAAATTTGAATTTTTGGCCAAAATGATTTTAATGCAAATGTTGTTCTTTGAACATTAGTAAAAACTTTTCGCGAAAAATTAAAATAATCTTTAACCGATTCTTGTGACGATAACAATTTTGTGATTTATTTATTGTTAGCCATATTAGTTTTCATCTCAGACCCCCTCCTAAACATATTGTTTCAAAAGTGAGAGTATATTATTTGCGTTCGTACTATATCACATATATCTAATATCACATACACTCGGCAGAAAAAGTCTGCGTGCACACTCAACACATCAAACATATCTATAAAAAACATCGTTTCTAACATATTATTCCGAAAATATTTTTCCCTATTTTTCATTACTTCATTATCAACATAAAACAAAACAAAAACGAGAATTACTGCACTTTTAAACAACGATAAAATTCGGAAACCAAAAATAGTCTGAAATTCCAGGAATAAAAAGTTTGCGTACAAAGCGTATAAAGAGAAGTCAAAGTCACTGAGTTTCAGTTAAATCAATAATAACAATAAAGTTTGTGTAGAAAAGTTGATTTACGTGTTTTTATCTAAGGTTTGCGTTAAAAATAATTTCTAAAAAACTTTAAGTAAGAGATGTCTAATAAAGGAAAGGAAATTGACTTTGGGGAAAGGGAAATTATCGTGGATTTGAGGAAAAAAGGTACGTCATATCGTGAAATAGGTGCAATAGTCAGCAGAAGTCATTCAACTGTCCAACGAGTCGTAAAAAACTTCAAAAACACAGGAGTTTTGGTTTCAAAACGCAGATCTGGCCGTCCTCCAAAGTTGAGCCCTCATGAAACTCGAAGTTTGCTCCGAACGATAAAGGCTAATCCTAGATTAACTGCAGCTGATCTGGCAAAGGACATCAAAGCAAAGTACCGCAAGTCTATTTCTGATGATGGTGTTCGTAAAATTAGAAAGCCATTTATAACAACAGTCAACAGACTCAAGCGGCTGGCGTTTGCTAAGGAACACATAAATAAGCCCAAAGAATTTTGGAAACAAGTTATTTTCTCAGATGAAAGTAAATTTTGTATTTTTGGAATCAAAGGTCGGAAGATTGTATGGAGAAAAACTGGCGCGGCCTTCGACGTAAAAAATCTCTGTCCAACAGTAAAGCACGGTGGTGGCGGTGTTATGATATGGGGGTGTATGGCTAGTGGAGGAGTAGGAAAAATTGAGTTTATTGAAAGTATTATGAATAAAATAGACTACCTTAATATTCTCAAGCGCAATTTGAAGAAAAGTGCAGAGCATTTGGGCTTAAGCGACAACTTTTACTTCCAACACGACAACGACCCAAAGCACACTGCGGAGGTAGTAAGACTCTAGTTGCTGTATAATGCCCAAAATCAGCTTCGTACACCGCCCCAATCTCCTGACCTTAATCCAATAGAGCATTTATGGCATCACTTGGAACAAAGGATTCGAGCGCACACAATAACGTCAAAGGTAATGCACAAGGAAGTCCTGATCCAGGAGTGGAATTCAATAACCCCAGAGTTCACTAAGAAGCTGGTAGATTCCATGCAAAAACGGTTGTGGGAAGTAATAACGAGACGAGGATATCCCACAAGCTATTAACGAGGAAAAACAATTGTTTTATTTTCAAAAGAAATATTTGTACGCAGACTTTTTATTGCTACAATTCAGGATTTGTCTTCGTTTTTTAATTTTAATATTTTTATGGAGTACAATAATCATCATTTTTGTTATGTTTTATGTTTGTAGTAAAGCCATAAAAATAAAGAAAAAAAACTATTATGAAATAAATTACTTAAAACGATGTTTTTTATAGATATGTTGGATGTGTTGAGTGTGTACGCAGACTTTTTCTGCCAAGTGTACATATACCTTGAAAATAATGAGAATGAGTCCATACATTTTCACGGTCAATTTTACAAAATTCCAAGTTGAGGGCAATCTACACAGCTCTGATGAAAAATTACCACAACCTTACCAAACTTTGAACTTTACCTCATTAGAGCACATTTATTACTGCTAATGAGTCAATTCAAAGGCAAAACCAAGCAGTTCTCATCTTCGCCGATTCCTAACAAGCTTTAAACAAATAACTCTAACGCAGTGGCGGCTCTTGATGCTTTCGAATGGGTCGGCAATTAATAAAAGAATAATACGTTGCCACAAAAATATGCATAAAATAGCATACTCAAAATTATTGTTGAGTAAACCAACGACAAAGTCTCAACACACATAAGACATATTTTAAATATTGGTACATTGACGGTATTTACCTTTTCACAAAACTATAAGCTTAAGCTGAAATTTTTTTTTTTAATTTTACCAAGCAAAATTCTTGGATGCATGAATCAAAAATTCACACTCTAAAAGTGCATATCTATTATATCGACGAGGCGTGAAATGTAATAAATAGCATCATCGTAAATTATTAATTTTTATATACTTTTTTAAAGTCTTTTTCCTATTAAAGTCAATATAAGATTGAAATTTAAATAATTATGAGTCTGAATAATATATATTTATAACAAACATTTATATGTCAGACCAAACAAATTTCTTCTAAAACAACTAAAGTTCACAAATGATTAAAATAAAAATTATCTGCATACATGCAGCTGTATCTCGCGAAAACATTTTAACAGCATACTAAAGCACTGCAAATTTGCTGAGAGAAATAAATGTATATGATCTCAGGCACGGCACGCCGACCCACAAATTATCCTATGCATCAGCCCAAAGAAAACTTTACTTAGCGAACACATGAAAATATACGGTTCAGTGTTTCCGAGTGGAAAAAAATGCGAACCGAACAATGATATGAAATTAAACTATCATACTTCATAGTTCAATACGGCCCGCTCGTGTTCATGGTTGCTAACGCTGATGTACACAACAAAGTCTCAAGCATCGATCGCGACGGCAGCGAAAATGATTTGAGTACGGCTTGCCGACCCAGAATAGGGCTTGCAGTGTGTATAACCATGAGTGGCAAGGTCGTTCACCGGCCGCCAGCATATTTGGATTTTGCAAAGCAGTTTGGATTTTATCTCATCGGCTTGCCGACCCGGAATAAATAAGAAGCCTAAATGTATGTTATCAAAGAGAATTGGTAGGAATGCAATATTATAACAAAGAAGATGAACAGGCGCAATGTGTAATTATTACCAAATGTTTGAAAAGTAATAAAGCTAAAGCACACATAAGATTTTTTTTTATAAAATAATAAAATAAAATGTAATATTTTATAAAATTAACGATTTCACTAGGCATGAACTGGACAGGAGTTTTGGGTCGGCACTGCCAACCTTGCCGTCCCTGACGAGCCGCCACTGCTCTAACGCTATAAAAAAAAGCCATCTACAACAAGCGCACAGAATAAATTTGATGTTATCCAGTTGAACGAAGAAACCCGTTGATACAACCGAGAAGATAAAGCCACCATATTGTTGAGGAAAAAACGAAAACCTTGATCCCCAGATTCACTGAAGAAGTGAAAGATAACCAAATGAATTACATCGAGCCGAAGAGGCTACTCTTTGCGAAATAACTGAGAAAGAAAATAAATGGAGAAAAAATAACTTTTGTTCGAGAAACAAAATTTATTCTTATCACTCCGCAGTGTTATATAGATAATACATGTACGGATCTCATGGGAACGAAACAAGCCACTGCCATTGGCAACCGGGGTAAGACATCCTTGTGAATGCTTACTCGCCTACGGGATAAAACAAAGCGGAAGAAAACAATAAGATTCTATGTAAAGGTTGGTACTGAGTTAATCGTGAAGCTAAATTTTGAAAAGTCTCCATTATATGGTCATTCTTTCGAGCGAATATTTTTACAATGGAGAAAAGCAGAGATACTGCTCATTTCTGTCGGATAAAATATCAAGAATTTCAACGTTCGGTCGATTTTGCTATTGATAAGACCTTTGCACAGCTCGATTTTCAAAGTCAAATACCTAATGTCACTTTTTAGCTCGGAAAAATGAGCTGCACTTACTAAATTGGCGTGAAATGATCGAAAATATGTGTCTTAACGCGACAAAAGAGCCGAATAAAAATTAAACGCTAAAACTTGAACTGTCTTCGATATCTCGTGAATTTTATATATTCCTGCATGTAGACCATGCATGTATGTAAATAAAATAAGCAAGAGTTGTACTCACTTCTTAGCATGAAAAGCTGCTTCTTTCCGTTAAAAGTTGCTTTCGGAATTGAATTGCTGATGGCATTGATACATGTCCCCAATCATTTCACGCCAATTAAGTAAGTGCAGTTCAGTTTTTCGAGCTAAAAAGTGACATTTGGTATTTGAATTTGAAAATTGAATTGCGCATATGGCTTTTCAATCGATTGAAAATCGAAATTCTTGACATTTTATCCATCAGAAATGAGTAGTGTCTCTGCTTTTCTCCATTGTCAACATTTGGGCTCGAAGGAATGACCGGGTAATGAAGACTTCTCAAAATTTAACTTCGCGGTTAATTCAGTACCAGTCTTAAGGCCCAAAAGCTTTGTACTTGTCATTAGGCTTTATTGCCTCGTGATCAATTAGTTTCGGCAATTAAGGGTAATTACTATAATTTTCTTTAGTCTTGGGCGTCACCAAATGACCGAAAATTAAATCGAAGGACTCAAGTACACAACGTTGGGCTGTGAGAATGATGAGAAACGAGACTACTCACAAGAGATTTTGAGCGAGTTAGGGTCAGCGATTGAATTTCATGGATTTATTGGTTGTTGGGTCGTAGTTCTATGATACGAGTGTAGCTTTGAACGATTCAATTATCGTTCGAAGTATTTAGTACAGAATATAAAGTATTTAATAAAAACTAGCTAATACGTAATCCAAAAAGCAAAATAAGCTGACTTTAGTGCTAACTGATTTATAAATACACAAAACAGTTTTTATATTTTATTTTACAAAATGAACTACCAATTTAATTGATCTTAATTTCAAATAATCGTTAAAGCGTTAATTACAAATGTTGTAGGCCAAAACACAAATATGTGTCTGGGGTAGCTCCGAAATATTTGAATACACTTTTTTTCATTTACCTTTAATTAATATCCAAATTAAATAGAGGAGACATTTCACGTGCAGCGGACAACGAAAAAAATTCGAGGTTCTAGATTTCGTTCATAATGTGCATAATTTTACTTCCACAGGACATGAACGTGGATACACCTTTTTGAAGTGATAGCTTCTTTAGACGCGTTAGGCACTTTTTAAGCGGGTTTAAATTTGCTTCACGCTCGAAATGTTTACAGTGAGTCATATCTAGCTAGCATATAGCTATTTATTCTTTTTAAAGTTTTTAATTCTTATTTATTTTCACAGCTCTTTAACTCTTAATTCTAGCATATTGCTTTCTTTTAATTCTTAATTGTAGTATATAGCTTTTAGTAAAAGCCAGAGTTTAACCCAGTGATATCGTTTAAGGTTTTCTGTGTGCAATAAATTGGATTATGAAATCACAATAGATTGCTTGACATTGCCATGTACTGATTTTAAATTGTTCAAGCTGGCTCAGCGTTCACTTCTTCGTTATAAAATTAGTATCGTAGTTAGAAATTATCATAGCATGTAAATTTATATAGACTTAGACGTCCATTTTGCTATTTATCGCTAATTTTACTAAATATGCGCGTTATTTATTTACTTCATCAACGGATTTACATCCAATTGAAGATAGGAGAGTAAACAAATTCAAATTTTACTAACAAAAAAATATTGAAACTGCAAAATCAAAGCTGTAATTTCAAAAAATTAAGTAGTATAATAAAAAAAAGGCTCAGTCTAAGACGAAATATAAATATAAGGAAGTAATTCATTGTTCACCTTGTATGACAAAAGATTTTTTTACGAATGATTTTCAAATATTTTTAAACTATTATATTTGTTATTCATATATTTAAACTCTTATGTTGCCTCTGCAGCCCTCAAATACGTGAATAAAAATAAGTATCAGTGCGTGCAAACTGTATTCTAAAGTTAAATGAAGTTCCGAATCACGAATGGAAACTAAATTTTTAAAATGATAATCATAGAGCTCCTGAGCACTTTAAAAAGCATAAATTCGTCAATCAGCACTTTTTGTGACTTTAGGGAAGATATTTCTACACTGAAAAAAATCCACATGGCGCCCAGAGCTATGTAACATAGCGCATTATTTATGGCTCCATACGCTATGTACATAATACTCTAAGCTATGCAATATGGCTCCCCGCGCCATAATGTCAAAATCTACATTGCGCGTGCTCTTATGTAACATGGCGCAGCATTTATGGTCCCACACGCTATGTACATAGTACCCTGAGCTATGCAGTTTGGCTCCTAGCGCCATAATTACATGGCACATAAATTATGGCCCCACACGCTATATTACATAGTGCCATGAGCCATGTAATATGGTTCATGGCACTTCAATTATAACTCGCAGCCATACTGTGTGAGGAGATGTATAAATGTCAGCAAGTTTCTTGAGTATAGGAGAGGATATGGTCTTTGATGTCATTATCCCTCGGGAATTTCGTCGACAGAATTCCATCACCTAACATCAACTGATCTACCTCCAGATGCTCAGAGCTGAGAAGGCTCGAAGCCTTTTGTTGGATGCGAGCTGGATCATCTTTAGATGCACTGAAAAAACACATAGCCCCAGACGCCATAATTTATAAACTTCTGGCACCATGTACATAGTCGATTTCCACCCCATGTACTATGGTCCTCCACGCCATGTACTATTGTCCTCCACGCCATGCATAGTGTGGAGGACTATAGTATATGGCGTGGAGGGCTATTAGCATTGCGCCTGCTCCTATGTACTTTTCGCCATGTATTATGGTCTGTGGCGCTATATTTTATCAAAATCCCGAATTCGACTATGTACATGGCGCAAGAAGTCTATAAACTATAGCGTCTGGCGCTGTGTTATTTCAGTGTACGATGAAGTAACGCATACTGTACTCAAAGCGAGGATTTCTGAACAAATTTAAGTTTTGAATCAAATACTACTAAATACACTGTATTTACTATTATATAAAAAGTCCCTGAAATTATCAGATAAGCAAAGGATAGAAACGGACACGAACACATATAGGACATTTGGAAGCGTTCGGCTGCATTTAAAGGAATATAACAAGTCATTTTGCAACTGAGAACAGTCATCCGCTGAGCTGATCAGCCTTAATAGTTTCAGGTTTTCAGCATGCAAAAGATAGGGAGAACTGAAGAGAGACGGAAGATCGTTTATGACCAATAGGCAATTCAGAGAGTCATGAAACAGGCTTTGTGGAACACCAGAAGTGGCGTAAAAAGCAAATGAAGAAGAATTAGTAGTTACAAAGCATGGACGGTTACATAGACGAAAATTAGGAGCTCAAAGGGCTCCAAACACCAAACCAATTTGCTTTTTAGAAGAAAACTTTACAGTTTATTAAATTGAAAGCCTTGGCAAAGTCTGTATATATTACCTCCAGGAACTTTGTAAGTCGAAAGTGAAAGCAACAGTATCAATGAACGATATTGAATTGCGTACAGTTGAGTTACATCTCGTCAATCCATGCTGCCCCGAAACTTTAATGTAAACTACCCTTGCTGATTCAAGCAAACTAAATGAAAATTCAAGATATATCTTCCTCTTCAACGATGGGAAGAATATCAGCGGATTTCTTAATAGAAAGGAGTATATTAAATGAAGCACTAAGGCCAAAAAGTTGATTAAAGAACAAACAGAAGCGAGGAGAATAATTTGGCAAATGCACTCGACATACCCTCACTGATACCCACCGGACTAAAAAAAATGATACATTATATTCTACAAATGCATTGCAGCGAAAAATGCAATAGGTGGAATGAAAATGCTCCGTTGTAATAAATCGCTGTAGAAATATTGCAATTGCAATAAAATAACGGCAGTGGTATAATCAGCAGCCCAAAATCATTGGATTCGCGTCACGCTCGAAATGTCTACCTTGAGTCATATCTGGCATATAGCTTCTCATTCTTTTTATAACTTTTTATTTATTTATTAAATAAAATTTTAGAATCGAATTTTAAAACCACAGTTTAGTTTCACAGTTTTAAGATATCATGAATGCACGAGGTTTTTTATGAGGTTAAGTTGCCGAGCTACGAGTTTCTGTATAATTGACAAAATTGGTGAAATGTTTTTTGGATGCCGCTTTGTAGATTGAAAAAAATTTAAAAACACTAAACATACTGATTCATGAAGAAAATTAACTGATCTTTTTCATTATAAAATTAGATTTTAAAAATCCTGTGAGAAACAGGAAGTAATCATTTCAACTCGTAATTTGAACGATTTAAACCATGTTATATTTTTTGGAATTTTATTTAATTATTTATTTATTTAGAATCCATTTCACAGATCCAATTAATACATCCAATCATAAAATGGGAAATAAAAATATATTCATTAAAACACAAAAAAGATTAAATAGAGTAAGAATGCATGTAGACTAAGAAATAAAAACAGAAAAATAATAATAATAGAATAATAAAAGTGGAAATGAGTAAATGTTAAGTAAAATAGTAAATAAGTCAAGAAAATTGAAACATAAGCTAAATTATGAGCGAACAGGCTCTGACAATGTTTGAAAAATATGCCTCCTAAAACTAAGGAGAGGTGCAAAAAAGGAGCCAAACTGGTGCTTCTTATGATTCGTTAGCATGCTCAGTAACGATGAATAGAAAAATACTTCATTACGCACAAAGGAGATTGTGAAAACAGATGGGGATCTGATATGCCGGTCCCAGACCCGGACATAAATTATTAAAATTATGAAATTTGAAACAGACAGACACAAGTTGAAATATTAAGGGAACAACGAGAACAACGAAGAACGTATCCTACCACTTTCGACACTTTCGACGAAATGAATTGAACATGCAGATCAAGTTGCAGACGAGGATCAAAGACAACGTCAAGGTCTTTATGTTGGGGTGTCCCTTTATTCAGCAAAGATATTTAGTACTAATCTTAGAAATGAAGGTTTAAATAACTTGAATATAATTTTAATTTCTTAAAAAATAGCTATTTCACCGTTTATTCTACGTGTAAAGCATCTAAATTGAAAATATCCCAAAACGTAAATGAACTTTTCAAAAAACGCTAGAAAGATTGACTTTCGCGAAAAAGCGGAGGTAATGTGTAAATTGCGTTTGAGATTTTATATGCTTGAAATGCTAACGAAATTTCTTTTCCGTACTGATGATCGGATCATCATGTCGGATGTTTCGTTCCGCATTATAGTCCAGAGAAATCCGACTTACAGAAGGCGAAACCTCGGAAAAATTAGGGGAAAGCTGAATTTTGGTGTGAGCTTTGATACTAGCATGTTGAACAAAATATCAAAAGTCCCCATCGATCCGAGTGCTGCGTCACTTTTTATACGGGGTCAAACGTCACCGACAGTGAACTTTCCTAAATATCTCAGTAACGGTTACGTTTTCAGAAAAACTATGTACGAAGAATTTGTAGCTTAAAAAATTTCCAACCTAAAAATTTCAAAACTTTTTCCTGTAACTATAACCATTTTTGAGATATATTGATCCAAACATTTGTTACTAACCGCATCCTCTTTCTCAACGGAATATTAATATTATCCAATTTTGATTAAGACTTGGAATGTTTGTGAGTTTATTTTTCTATGTTTAAGAGGCGCATAAAAAAAACATGTACACAAACTTATCTACCACACTCCAGGGTAGATGATTTGATTCTGTTACTGCTTTTGCCGAAATATTTTAGCGTTAAACTGAGGTTTCTGCGTATTTAGATAAACTTTCAATAATTTTACTGTCAGCTGAATACTTGACTCTAGTCGTGATTAATTCTCATTGCAAAATAATTTACCATTTCATTCCTAAAAGGAAAGATTTCAACCTAGAGAGCATTCCACCCGCTCTTCAATCGCTACCATCAGATAGCAAATGTGTGTTGTAAGTTAGTTTCTCTTCCAAGATGCACAGTGCAGATAAACAATTCAGCACTACATATCGTTTGACTCCTTTCCGCTCAGCTTAGGAGCTTCAAAACCGTTCTTTTGTAAAATTCTTCAAAATATGCATTTGTATGTTTTAGTTTACCATTGGACGAGAGTTCAGCAAATTTTTGTCTTTCTGCAAAATGCAGTTTAATTTATCACCAACGCCCTCGCTTCCCTTACTGCAATGAAAATGGTTTCTCAGAAATTAATGAAACTTAGTGCACGCAGAACATGAGAACGAACGCATTCAACCAATACTTGGACACATATGCAAATGTATGCAAAAATTCAACTACGTAGCAAGCAGGTGGCAACCGTTTCCTTGCATTCAGTTATTGGGATGCAACTATAGAAGTGGTTTGCGAGGAAAGTATTGTTGGCGAAGAATACAATCGCGACTATTTAAAACTGAAGATATGTTCAACTGTATCGGAAATAGAAAGCTCAATAAAAGATATCCGAAATGAATCTTACAGTGCTTACGAGAGAATATAGATAAATTTGTAAATCAATTTTCAAGCATCTGTGCGATATTATCATATTACGTTTGACTTATCTATTACGTTTGACTATGTTTGGCTTGCAAATTTAGTCCGAGAATCTGGAAATTTTTCTGTTGATTTTCCGCAGCTAGTCGTATTGAGATAGTATCAAGATGGTTTTTCCAGGTGTTTTGTAAATGAAATTAGCAAAATTATGTTAGTCTTTTGGATGGATCGAAGAAATGAAACGGGCGTTGTTCAACATGTGCAAGAGGTGTAATGAAAGTTCCTAAATGACGCAAAGAGTCATAATTTTCCAACTTGAATGAATTAAAGTAGTCCAGTGACAATCCTTGTTGAGTTCAGGGGTTGAAATTTGTAGAGAGTTCCACTCACAAATTTACGATCAATTTATACGAGTTCGGAGGGCGGCCTCCGTCAAACCTAGATTCGAACCAGGGACTCCACATACTAGGTGCCAGTACTATACCTGCTACACAGCACGAACTTGATGAAATGACAATGATTTATGGTAGTATTATTATAACAAAAACATTTGTAGCCATTTTTTCTTCTGGTTAGTGTAAAGCAGATTAACTAAATTGCATATTGTAATGTTTCCGCAGAGAATATGTTTGAAAGAAAAGGATACAGCGCAACAAGCTTTTGAATCAATCTACCCATTTCAATCTCCACAAAATCGTCACGAGCTACTAATTTCCCTTTAAATCTAGTTGTCTGGCCTGTCAAATGACTATGGCTTCTAGCGCCCAGCGTGGGTGAAAGCCCGTACCCAATTTTATAACTCTCTATGATTTCAAAATCTAATCTGTGAACTAATTACAAATTAAATGAGAAACTCAAACCGATATTTATTCATTGTCACCGCACTCTTTAATTTCGATAGCTTCACTCTAATCGGATTTGGGCTTATTCATGGCATACAACAGCTACCCAAATAACCGCAAAATGAATAGAACGTATCCGTACAATTATCTCCCATTGTATATTTTCAAAACTAGCTTTCGCAACCGCTTCAATAAGTCCATGCAGGTGTGAAATGCAATAGCGGGTTAAATTTTATATACGAGTGTGGTTGTACGAGTATATAGTTTTCAATTCGAAATGAAAGGTATGGGGTTGTATGGGCTATTTTCAAATCATTCACCATAGATAGCCAAAATTGTGTAACTTGTTTGTGACCTGATCTGACTATAGAAAAGTGAGTGGTGTGACTTCAGGTATATTACTAAATCTATTAGTTTTGTGAGCAATCAGTTTATTTAGTGATAGAAGATTTGACAAATTTCGATCGGATATTGTAAACTTCACCGGATATTACAATCATTGATAAATCAGTAGGTGCGATTGTTCGAAACCGGTGGCTTTTGAAATTCATTGCGGTTTTGAATGTTTTGGGATGTTATGAAAAAAATGCAGTATATTTTATGGTAGAATATGTTATTTATTTTAACCTCTGAAGCTGGATACACCTCCCATGCTTGTCGCTTGTTACATGTTTGTAAAGTGCGTATGACGTGCTATACACGTTTACTGAGTTGGTTCGTTTTTGGCGACAGTTCGTTTTTGGCGATGATGAAGCAAACTATTTGTCAACTTTATTTTCTAACTTGAACTACATAGCGTTAAAACAAATTCAAATATTTGATTTACCATAGCCAAACAAGGAATGGGAAATATGAACTGAATATATATTGAATGGTAGTGGAGGCGGTAAAGCGCTTGATAGATGGTTCGCCCACGTTTGTTTGGTACATTGGGTATTGGTCGAATGCAATGATGCCGCGAAACGACCATATCTGTTTGTCGTCACTGTTATAATCACCGTCTAAAAAGTCAACATCCTGACGGAATTTCGGTTGGAAGTAAAAAATGGGGATGCTTTGTAATGACAGGAGGAAAAACACCAAATGGAACCATTGGACAGAGCACAAAAATTAAGCTCTTAATAAAATAAGCTCCACTGAAATCTCAAATTGGTATTCACATTTGATACAAACATGTTAGTTCAGGAAATGGTAGACATTAATTACTTTGTTTGAAGTATGATTTGGCTGGATCCCTCCCGGCTGGATTTCACACACGAAATTCGATTCACCGGGCGAAAAACTTTTGACTCTAGCATTTTTTTATAATATACCTGGCGTACTGAACTTAGTTCTGTTGGCTCACACTCCATATAGGATACCGTACTCGGTATCTGCATTCATAGTTTTGTTTCCTTTTTCTGTACTCACCTTATTCCATCTGTATCGATTTTTCGCCTAGCCTCGTAGATTGAATAATGTTCCAATTCGCGAGTTACATGTGACATAATAAAATCATATCCAAAAATCAAGCCAATACCCCATGATGCTGATAGAGCCCGTTCATCTGCTGTGGAGAAAAATAGAAGGATATCTAGGAGCGGAAATTTTTCTCAGTGTGAAATGAAAATGTAATATTCCCAGTGGAATATCGTACTTCGAAATTCCTTTACATAATACATAAATGTTTCGTATGTATAGTGTTTATATACGTAAAAGACAATCGCTGGGTAACGATTAAGGAGTATATTAATTTTGTTGAGCTCCTCGGTGTATGAATCCATTTCACAGCAATCTGATTTAACAGTGGAAAAAATGTATAATAGATTGTGTTATGTTTTTTTCGCTTTAGTGTCGACACCAGCCATAAACTTCGGCCATATGGGGTTTCTTGTAAAACTTTTCGAAGAAACCCCCACGTTTTGTTGGGAAATCTTGATTAGTTTGCTTATTTCAGGTCTTTAAGTTTTGATTTTTCTTTTTTAATGAATCTAAATAAAATTTAGAATACCAGTCTAGAAATTGATTGAAAATTAGAAATTTTACTGGTGGTTTTTAATTATTACTACGGTAGACAAAACAAAACAAGACAACCATATTTGGTACAATTTTGGTTAAAAAATTCGGATAGAGCTGCCAGCTATTGTAATTTTTGGTATTTTTACTAATGTTCGAAGAACATTAGTATTAACATCGCTTCGCCGAAAATTCGTCATATATATATATATATATATATATATATATATATATATATATATATATATATATATATATATATATATAAATATATAAATATATATATAAATATATATATATATATATATATATATATATATATATATATATATATATATATATATATATATATATAGATATATATATATGTATATATCAGCAAAATGGCTAAGGGGGATAATCTCTGGAGTGGGCAATCCGATTGAGCTGAAATTTTTGGAGAAAATAGATGTATATAACTGGTAGGTCCATGACTTGAATTCATATATCTTAAACCTTTTGGCGGCGGCGGGCATTTAAGTGAATTTTCAGGTGCTACTATGTTTCCAAGCAGTGTAAATTTTCGTAAAAAAAAGTACTAGAAATGAAAACATATTATGTTTTAAGTTTGTTCATGATAAAGAAGTGGAAATTTTGAGCTTTGTGTAGGCGCTGAGTACCTAAAAGTAGGCAAGGATTTTTTTTTTCAAATTTCGATTTGTCATAACTTCGAAAAAAAACCATGGATCATCGTGAAGTTTGCAGAGCGTATTGATATGGACTAGAGTTACACATGGACTTTCAAGACTGTACGGGCAACTCTGCAGCTACAGTAGAATCCTGAACAAAAATCCTTCAAATCATCGACCTTCCTGAAAAATTTTTGATTTTTGAAAATAAATTCAAATTATTGATAAATTTTGACTTTTCTCCACCAAGCCAAATAAAATATTTCAAAATTCCGCGGTAAACAAGAACGGCAGCCCGTGATCAAATTACCTTTATTTTCAGCACTCAAAATTTCTGTGTTCGAGAACTGACGATCGGATAATGGAATCAATATGAAATTTACAGGACATGTTGGTATTAACTAGGAACAAGTCTGATAGAAGTGATTTTGAAAAACAAGCAACACTGTGGCATTGGTGCCATTTGGAAAAATCGCTGAGAATAAAAACTGGTTTTTGGCCTATAGCTTCTGATTTTGCCACCAGATTTTAACAAAATTCATCTTTATCGAGCGATGTTGTCATAAAATTTCCAAATGCGAATGATCCTGCAATGACAATTAACAACAAATATTTACGATTCAAAAATTTAAAAAGTTTGGACGATGGTAGCCCCAAAATTTAATTCACTCCTATAACTTACAGCGCAGCCATTTAATCGAAACAAAATTCATAGGGTGGGATTAACACAACGTCAAGCAGCTATGGTGCTAGCACATGATTGCCAGCACCGGACAATTTCGTAAATATCGCACTAAAAGATGCTTCCATTTTCTATTCATAAGCAAAACATTTACAATAAAATAAGCAACCGATGTTTAAATGTTCCGAGTTTTGGAAATTTTTCGAATGGTAACCCCAGACATAGTTTAATCGCTGAAACTTTCGATGCCATCCTCGGATGAAAATGAAATTCAAAGGATAGGTTGATTGAGCACGAGCATGTTATGGTAGATTTATTGCTGCTGTGGTGGTCAAATCTTGCCAGCACTGAACATTTTCATCATTTGTGTTATAGAAAATGCTGTCAGAAAATTATATTTGTTTCTTTGAGTAAGAAATGGTTGATATGATACTACAAAGAAGTGTATAACGTCTTCACACATTTTTAAATCCCTCAAAGATATTCGGTTCTGATGCGCTAGAATTTTTTTTATTAAGAGAAGCTGCTGTGTTAAAACAACATAACGATTTAGTATGCAAAGTATGTATTTAGTATAATAAGTATAACTATTTAATAAGGTAATGTGGGGTAATTTCATAGACATTTTGGTGTTTCGCCAATAGAAGTATCAAAATGAACTGTCTTAGATGTCTCCTTAGTACATTCATAAAGCTTGAGACCAACCGCGATTTTCGGCATCATAAGATTTCAAGATATGACAAAAAAAAATGTTTATTTTCTAATATGAAGCAAATGAAAAAATGTGTTGTAATCGGACACAAAGCGGGGTAATTTGACACAAAGCCAGAATAAATCAAAATCGAATGAAATTTTAGTGTAAATGATCCAAAGTGCTAATAAAATGATAAGAAACGATAGAAAATGGTTATTATTCAATTATTTCGAATCACATTTAAGATACACTTCACGTGTGCAATCCATGCATGCGATTGTATTAAACTTTGTGCATTTTTTGGGCATTGCTTCCAAACAGATGATGCAAGAGTCCTCTTCTGATTCAGATGATGTTAAAGACGGTTCTCCTCGCCGACGTTTTTTGGCCAGTGTTGCTGTTTTGATTGGTTTTTTGGTTGGTGTGAAAGACCGTTGCCGTTCCTTTTCGGCCAAATTGTTGAGCTCTTTTGTCTTTTCTGCCGAAGTTAAGACGGCACTTTTCATAGGACTACGCTCCCGATTAGACATTTTTCAACGTCTAATCTGCTCACGAAAAAGTTCTAATGAAACATCAAAAGGAGAAGGTTCCACTTAAATTAAATTTGTGACTCCAAGCCAAAATATGCCGTTGATCATCTTCCTTTCCAGGTGTATCAGCAATGGCCAAAATATTTCCGGCCAAAATCGATGCAAATAGAAAATCTTCTTGGGTGAAAATATGAGGACTTATTGAGAAAATTCTAGTTGCTCGAAAACCGGATTTGAAATTACTCGCAGTGAATCTCAAATTCAAGCATTTGTCAACAATTTCCAGAATATATTGAACCTCTAGAAGTTTGCCAGCATGATAGAAACGTCCAAGCATCACATTGAACCTTATAGAAGGTTTTCGAAGGACCAAAAACGCCAACGTTCAACGGCTGCATTATGTGGCTACAATGTTGTGAAAGAGAGAGCATGACAATTTTATTGTCAACGGTTAATTCGATAGCTTTGATGAATAAGTGAGAAGTGTGGTTGTGAAGAGTTAGTAGAGTAGGATCATTTTTGGTAGCCAAACTATATTTGATGAAGTGTTGCATGAATTTTATGAAATCATCATAGGTCATCTAACCGCTTCCGTTTGCATCACCAACAACATTCGGATTAGGATGACTCATGAAGTCAGATCTCATGTTTTTCCGGGGAAAATAGAGGATGGTGAAATGGAATGGCCCGCAGCGTTTATTCCGATTGCCATAATGACAATTGTGCCTCTTTCTTGAGGTGCAAATTTCTCAACCAATTTGGAGCCAGTTGAAGTCATAGCTTTTCTTGATTTCGGTGGGACGTTCCGAATTCGATTCTGCACATATAAATTTGGAGGTATGGCACCTTTGAGATGCTGATCCACGAGATCCACGACTGGGGAACAGATGCATTTATTTTTTCGGCAAACTCGAAGGCTAAACGTCTGACTTCATTTCGGATCAAACCATTACAAAGAGAATTTGCTTTCGTCAAATATCTTTTTAAGGAACTATATTGTTCATTAAAAAAAAGTGGAAACAAATTCACTATCAGCAATAAATTCACAAAAAAAAAGTTGAATAAATTCTACTTTTTGTGTACCAGCCGAAACCGAACTCAAAAATTCAGTCAATTGCTCATCAGTCACAGTTGTGAAATTGTGAAATCGCTTATCAATTCTCTCAAGACGACGATATAATGTATTTGCCTACATTTTATGCTGACCGGCTACAGCATGCACCGATTCGTGATATATTTTAATCAATTTAATAGTTTTAACCAAATTCGAAACATCATTTGATATTGCAGGGGTTTTTCGTATGCTATTTCATGGCATGATGACGAAAATTTAACAAAATTCAAGAAAAAACAATTAATTGCGGTCAAATCAATGAAGAAATGCAATGAGGTTCCACAAAAGTTCACCATAATGAGTTTTCTGTCATGTGTCAAATTGCCCCACAAATTTTGTGGCGGATTACCCCGAAGCAACATTTTGGTACGTCATCACAACATATGCAGATACATGCAAAAAATTTTGCGAATCAAAAGAAGAAAGAACAACGAACATTTCGAATAAAATTACCTTTGTCAGGATGTAGAAAATAATATATATTCTAATATTTGTCAGAGTGAACGAAAAATGCGTGTCTTTATGAAAATGAGCGCATACAAAAACTAATAAATTCATACGAACGGCGCTTCTGTAGCTGCGATTTTGACATAATTACGCCATTTGTGTCATATTACTCCGTGTGTCAAATTGCCCCACACTACTATATATATATTTAGTAGATACAATAACCTATAGTATGTATTTAGTAATATAATGAATTTGTTGTTAAGGCTTTAGTTTCGTGGAAACGAATTTACCGGATAAAAGTGAAATTTAAAGTGCTAGTTTGTCTTATGTTTTCCACAAACTTGACCAATTTTCGTTGAATTTGACATATGGACTGCGGATTGTGGGATTCGAAAACCCAATTTTTTGAGCTAGTGGCCCAGTTCTATGTGTGGGGACTGTGTACATGCATAGAATTGCAAATGAACTTAAGCTGCAAAAACCTGTCTCGCACTGAGACTTTCTATCAGCGTGTAAGCCACACCACCGAAAAATATTTACTACAGCCTAAAATCCAAATTTCGTGTGAGCATACAATTTTTTCCGCTGTCTGACTTACACATACACCCACACATAAATTCTGAGCGCAAGACAGGTATTTCCAGACTAAGTTGATAAACAAATTCGACGCATGTGCACAGTCCGCACACACCCAAATAGAAGTTGGGCGAAAGCTCAAAAAATGAAGTGTAAGGCTTATCCCAATTTCGGTCTTGGTCTATCCACAGTAATGATAATCTCATTATATATCTGACCATGACTCCTTTTACTTACTGCTCATTGGCAACATGATGAAATCACTGAACTAGCACAGCCGCTCGGGAATGGACCGCAGGCTGCCCATCTTTCTGCAGCCCATACGTCAGCGTAAAAAGAATTGCCCATAGCCCTCAAGAAGAGTAAGCGCTCTAAATGTCAGGCTCTTTGCCCAAGAGATAAACTTAGATCCGTGGAGTTAAAGGTGTTTAGTAATAGCTCGAAGACTCGGCTGCAGGCACAAAGTCGACATAAACAAAAGTCGGCGGTTCGGAGTTCTCGGTGCATGCACAAAGGTTTGGTAATAGTATCATCTATCATCGGGGTGATGTTTCTCTCTTTAGAGAGCTAATCAACGCAGTAAAGAAAAGTAATGCGACGATTACCCTTGTAGCGTCTAAGAGTTGAAGCTAGTAGATAACTTACTTCACATATTTACAATCATTGTGAATATGAGTAGGGAGCAATTAGTTCCACGACTAACTTTACCACTGATTAACTCAGGTACCTATTCACAGCTACGTGAACTCAAAGCTCGGTGCGCGGTTCCTCGTCCGAGTTTGGATTTGAACTAGGGATGTCATAGACAAAAACCAGTGCTTTAATACGACGCTACTCAAGCTCCCAATCAACGCAGTATCTGGATTGAAAAAAAACTAATGCCGTAATCACAATACAGCGTTTTTCGCTGCGGCCAACGCAGCGTTCCACAGGGGGAGGCGTGAAAGCCGCAGTTGAATTTGGTGAATCACAATGCAGCGACAATGTCGCTGTCAATGCAACCAAGGCACCAACCGAAATTATTTTTTTTTTCTTTTGTATTGCTAAATCCTGTTGTACGAGGATTAGGTTGGCTTATCACAATACTCATCAGCCATCGCTTGTCTATTCCACCAGACCATTCAACCTAATTCAAACAGAGTTAATTCAACCTAGTGGTGATGCCAACCTATGGAAGGCATCACCGCTAGCGGTGCGGCAAAATTAGAAATTTGGCAAATTTCGCCGCTGCCGCAAATTCCGCCGCAGCCATTGTGCGCGTTACCATACAAAACAGTGCATTCTAATTTTTTGACAGCACTTCCCGCAGCCCACTACGTTGGCCGCAGCGAAAAACGCTGTATTGTGATTACGGCATAAGACTCCAGTGTCAGTTGAAATCCTTAAAATTGTAGTGGAGAACCAATCACGGCTCTTACTCGGTTTATATATTCCTTATTTAGTGGCGGAATCTTTTCAATTTGATGAAAAGTTGTCCGACTAAGACTGATTGATAAGAAAAAGGGAACCTTGGACAAATGGTCGACGTTCCATTCGCTTTGCATGCTAAATACGGCTGAGAAGATCTTCGGGTGGCTGCTGAAGCCACGGTTGTTGTCAGCAATTAGATCAAATGGGGATCTGTCTGCCAGACAGCTCGGCTTTCGAAAGGTGCATACAACTGTTGATGCTATCTTATGCCTAGTACTATACTCTTCGCGAAACGAATTCAACGGTCAAATCCCATACAAAAAGAGCTTTTCAATTCGTCAGTAAAGCTCTTTTGTATGGGATTTGACCGTTGAACTCGTTTTGCGAAGAGTATAGTAGTTTCGCGAAGAGTATATTAGCAGGAATTGGGGTGATATATGGCAGAAAACACACGACCGTTTGTTTTGCTAGTGACACTAGCAGCCCATAATCATTTGGAATGAACTGCTGCGTCAAGCCAGTGAATTTTTTTCTGGTGGGATACGCTGTCGACGTGCTAGCGGTAATTACTTTCAGAGCTTGCCGATTTTTCCGAATTCAGACGAAATCAAGTCATGATGAAAGTGAAAAGGAGGTAACTACGCATGACACTGGACACTGAGCTAGCTTACGAAGCTCTGAAAACCATTGGCGCGCAAAATAGGCTAATGACCAACATCGGCAGCCCTGGCAAAGAGAGATCATGCTTCTGATAGTGACGACTGAATGGGCTAACATTAGGGCGAGGAAAATTTAGAGCTCTGATTGCCAGCGTCTCGCATAGAAGAGCCCTGTGTATCGTCAGTAGCTACCACACGGTATTGAAAAATCACAATGGGCCACATGATGGCTCACAGTCCTGAGGCGACATAACAGGTGCTTGCCATGCATATTCAACATATACGAAAAATTGGCAAATGGTAGATTCTCATAATAATAACTGAGAAAATTAAAAAGGAAAGTTTTTTAGCCCGTTGTTCGGGTAACTTTTAAGCATGAAACATACGTTTTAAATTAAAACTACGTTTTTTTATGCTTTCAAATCATGCCTCCCTATTTAAGTTTCCAAAATTGTTTTATATATCTTTTCAGTTAATGTAAAACTGAAACTAATTCATCCTATAACAGATTGTCATAAATGTTGCATCTGACATTGAAGCGAATAACAGAGGGTAAGAGATTTGTACATACTCAAAACTATAAATGGAATTCAATCGAAAAATAATTTGAATTTAGCAAAAGTTTCTTTCACTTATCTGATCTCGTAGGAAATACTAATGAAAAATCAAAATAGAAATCGTATGGAAAATTGCGAATCTCAAAAATTGCAAATTTCAAGCAATGTTTCAGGCGAATTTGCATTCAATTTTTCAGGTGAGTTTTTAGCTGATTTTTCCAGTAGTTTTTGGGTTTTTTTTCTGGAAATATTTAAGGAAATTTCTAAGCTGATTATTTTTTTTTTCATGCAGTATGTGAATTTTGAGGCGATTTTAGGTTTATATCTTTATATCTTACTTCTATTTTGAGATATTTCAATTTTAGACAATTTTCCAGGCTATTTTTCAGACTAGTTTTCAAACGTCTTTTCTTGAGAAATTTTACTTAATTTCCTATTAGATATGAAAAGCAATTCATGGTGTGTTTGATGCCATGTTTCATGCGATATATCATTTTAGTTTTAAGACAAGTATCGATTTGTTTTATTTGCGTATTGTATTGCCGTTGCGTATCAGTGGAGATGACAAACGCATCTTCGTTCCGTATCAAAATACGAGGGTAGTTTGATAAGTCAGCGACTTATCGAATGAACGATTTTTTTTTCGGCAAATAAGCGATTTATTTTTCAACATTACCTCCTTTTAGCACTAGACACTTAGTCCAGCGGTTTTCTTCTAAATAATAAGTTTCCTCAAGGGTTCATTCGACCCAAATTTCGGCCCAGCCATTTCTTCAGGTTTGAAAATGGGGAACAGTTGCAGGGAGTTAAATCTGGAGAATATTCTAGATGATGTAACAGTTCGCAGCCCAATTTATGAAGACTAGGCACTGATTGTGGCTGAATATTGTCAAATACTGCTTTGAAGTGGACAAATGTGTTATGGTCGAGTCTGAGCAATTACGGCACTTATCACGCGGATAGCTTCTTCATGTTCAAATATTCATGTAAAATGTGATGTATCCGCTCAGTTGAGATGCCTATGGCCCTAGCTACATCACTCATTTTCATTTTCCGAACGTGCAATATCATTTCATTAGTTTTCTCGGCGATTTCTGGAGTGACCTGTTTGAGCGAACAGAACATTCGGCGTCACTAGTGCTGGTACAACTGCAGCGGAAATCAGTAATATATTTCTAAACCAGTGGTATTAGTGGTGCAGGGTATAGTATGTATTATATATCTATAGTTTGTATTATCGATGGTGCAGGAAGAACGATATTGTGCAATTTTTGCAGGATGGAAGAGAAAGGTAGGGAGTGAAGTATTAACCATGAGCTAACACTTAAAAAGAGCCAAAACCAAGTAAGTTCACTTTATCTTATGCAAAAGTGAGAGAAGCATATTTCAAATGACAGATGAGATTGTATATATCTGTGTAGCTGCCCAGCGTGCCATATTCGGAATTCAGAATTGGTTACGACTAATCCGAAACTGAGCGAAAGAGATAGAAATACAAAAATCTCTTGAAATAAATAAAACTTTTGACTGGGGTATTACTGTTCATTATTTTGTGAGAAACATTTGAATATTTTTTAAGAATCTCTGCTGAAGTTTGGAAGAAACAAATTTAAAATCAATCGCAATTCGTTGCCAATATTTCAAATTTGTTTTTGAAATTTGAAAACAAATTCCAAACAAAGTGCGAACGAATCTGTGGTAGAGAAATTGTTAAGAGTTTGTTGTGAAATACGTTGGAATTTTGTATGTGTTAAAACAGTACTTTAGTTGTTTAACCGTTTTTCATGCACGTACCTACAAAGTTTTTTTGAAATTGTGTTATTTGAGGTGTTAACAGTGTCTATTTAAAAGGTTCGAAATGTTACTTAATTTTTTTATTCTCTAGGAACTTCTCCTTTTTGTCTGCAGAAGTTCCTGTGCGAAGATTTCCTTCAAGAAGACGGGACAAGCTCGAAGGTTTTTTAAAAAAGGTTTTTTATAGCAGCAAAGACAAGCTTAACAAACTGACGAAACAATTTGTTATTTAAAATTAATAATATGAAATGAAACAACAAATAAAAAAAATAGTATTGGAATTAAAAATTATAAGTATTTTATTAAATATAAGTATGTTATTAGAATTTATTCAAAAAGTTTTGGAAGCATTCTCAAAAAACTATTTGAAACTTGCAAAAAAATCTTCAAAAAATGCACAAAAAATTCGTAAACAATTCACAAAAAAATCATAAGGAATTCCCAAAGAATTCGAAATGAATCTTGACAATAAATGAACCATTCTACGAAAGCTTTTCAAGAGCTAAAGAGGGAAAGTTTGAGCACTTTCGGCGTTTTTGTAACGTTTTCCATATACCGGTCTTAAAGAATTCGTAACGAATAAGTTTGAGAATCCGAAAGTTTTTCTGAATTCGCTTCAATTTTCTGAAAGAATTCTCAACGAAATGCCGAACTTGGCACACTGGGTGATAGAAGAAAACATGTTGACGTCCGCATGATACAATCAAGAAACAGTAAACGCAGCGAATCTTCGCTGGCATTAAACGATATTGTCTGTAGTGTATTGTCATAAAAGTGTCGCAGATATTCTTTCTACTCGCCAAATGGTATGGAAAGAAGTATTCCGCGTTAACTATCTTATTGCTTACCATTTTAATACTCAGAATAGGTTTTCAGAAAATCAATATTGGATAAATCGTCATCCATTAAATGAGTTTTTTTGGCAAAGCACTTGTATATTGCCTGTTGGGAATGAGAAAATTTTCTGATCGTAGGAGCGCTGCTTGGCGGGGTACTTTCCGTTTATTTTTTTAACTTGGATATTGCTATCTATTTCTCGCGATCAGTGAAGAAATATGGCAAATTGTATCTGAAATCACGTTCTTTCTACGCTATTCAGTCTGTTCACTTTGGCAGAGTCTCCACAGTCCTCGTATTTATCAAGCCTATTCTTTGTTTCGGTGATGGTTTTTTGACGCAAAAGATAATGTTATATCAGCACACAAATTCCACTTTTTTCAATGGCTGTCAAATACAAACTAAATGGCGCAGTTTGCTCAAAATATTACAGTAGTCTTCTAATTGATGGCAATTGACGAGAGCAGTGTTTCATTTTAAAATACTGCGCGGGAAATTCAAAAAGTCACTTACTTATCAAACTGCCCTCGTATGATACACAGAAACTCAACGAATACGGTAGAGTCATATTTGGTTGCATTGTACAGTGACCAAAATGTTACAGCCGCTAATCGTTGAATAGTATGCAACAGTGACACAATACTCAAAATATGTTACATACTGTTACCTATCAACACATTTTTAACTTTTAACTTTTTTTGTTTTTAATTTCTATTTAATTTTATATCTTATTTTCATGGAAATCTCCTTTTGTATTTTCTATATGATTTTTCATATAAATTTGCATGTGGTTTCAGTAGCGAAATTTATATTATTCTCCACATATTTTTCGTGCGAATTCGTGTGCAAATCTCGAAGCGTTATTCATGCAATTTACCATTTTTTTATGCGGGTTTTATGGGACTTTGCTGACAATTTCACTGATCACTTTCCAATCATTTTCCCCATTCAAAAATATTATTAGAACAATTTTCTCATATCATGCTATATTTTTCTTGATTTCACTTCTGATTTTCTATATTATTTTTCAAATTATTTCTATGTGAAATATTGTGTGATTTCTTAAGGTGTTTTCAGTTTTTAATTTAATTTGATCAAGTTTTCGAAAGCACTTACATGACATTAAACATTTTGCATTAAGTTTTTATTGTCAGCTTCAGCGGTTTAAACCATTTTTTCACTCTATTAAGTTGTGGGCATACAGCAATTTTTGTTGCGTAATATCTGTGTGACAATTTTATTTTTCTTGTGGAAACATTGGTTTTTTCGCATTATTTGAATGCAGTGTTTTTATGCAGTGCATAAAACAATCGATAAGAGAATATAACATATGAGATAATTTTTCTGTGTCTATCATTTTTCATATTAAATCTAACTACATTTTCTTCATCGAACCAATACGTTGAAACTTTATCCTTTCTCAAAAATATAAGCCGAAAAACTTTATATTCATATGACACTCAGTATATTTTCATATTACAATGTCGTTAGTTCATTCTCTTAAAAGTGTTCAGATTGTCCAACTTTTCAAAATAAACGACATTAACTCGTTCACTCCATGCCTTCCGGATGTCGCCTGTGAAAAGCCACTAAGGCTACGAGAAATTATGTACCAGTTATCAACATTGCCATCATGAGTTTTAGTTTAAAGGATGAATGTTTAAGTTTAAGAAGAGAATCAAAATGCCAGTCCCACCATAAAAGTTTGCAGTTTTGGCTCTAACGGGAAAAGTTCAGCGCCACGAGCACATTAGAGCCCAGATTGTATTCAAAATGTATGAGGTTCTCACAAAAAGCTGATGAAACTCAATTCATCCGGTTGTCCTCATCGTGGTGATGACGGGTACAGAATAGAAAACTAAGCAAAAGATCCCAACCGAATTCGAAATGATTTAGTTCCAAAAAGTTGAAAGTGGTATGAAGAAAAATGTTTCGAAAAAATATATAGAAAAAAAAAAAAAAATTTATATATATATATATATAGATATATATATATATATATATATATATATATATATATATATATATATATATATATATATATATATATATACACTTAGGTATATAGAGACTTCAGTTGATATAACCATCACCGAAGCTAACGAGGAACAGCGTTACAAAATTCATCACAGCTCGGGATGAATTCGCAACACTTTCTGCAAGTAGTATCTGAGCATTGCCTAATTATGTCAACAATATCGAATACAGCTAACTGTATAAAGTGCGGGTAAAATATTCTAGAGAGTGTATTACATTATGAGTTTATTACGTGCAATAAAAGTTTGCACTTCTATTGTGCGGGTTTGTCGGAAAACACTTTCAGAAAGCTAGGCAAAGGCAGGGAAAAAACTGGTAATGATTCCCGGAAGAACTTAAACCACTGAAACTATTGTATCGCTTGAAAATAATAGTACTAATGACGTCACTGACAAAAATAATACAATGAAAAGTAACCTGATGAAAATGAAAAATAAAATGCGTATCCACACACAGGTTTTGCATGAAATGAAATTATTTGTTAGAACTGAGCTTGAAGGATATAGAAAATATCTTTACTATTGTTGCAAAAAAACTCGATGAATACAATTCTCAAATGGATAAATTGGCAAAACAATTGAGCGTATGAGCGTATGCGGTAAGTTGGCTACAGAAAATGCGTCATTTAAGACACAAATCAAATCCTTAACACATCAAGTCAACATATTGAAGCAGGAAAAACTACAATGAGATGCTGAAATAAGCGGGCTAGTGGAGACGCCAACGAAAACATACATGCTGTGTTAGATAAGGTAGCCACTTTACTAAACTTTGATGAAGATGAAGCCATACCCCTTCATACAAAAAGGCTTACTCAACATCAAAAAATGAATAACCAGCCAGGAGCAATCATATAGCATGCCTTGCTACTATCGAGCACTGGAATATCTGGCTAGAGAAAGCTAGAACTTATAAACATACCCTTATTTGTAAAAATTGATCAGAGAGTTTACCTCCCACTAAATTTTGCATTAATTGTCATCTTACTAAAACAAATAAGAAACTCCTTTTTCTAACGAAATAATTCACAAAATACAATTCATATAAATTTGTTTCGATTCGAGATGATAAAATTTTAATTAGGAAAACTGAGCAAGGAAGAGTTTATAAAATTAACTGTGAGTCTGATCTAGACATTGATTACTTAAGTGAACCCTATTTTTTATTTGCATTTTTTATAAAACTCATATGAATTCTTATTTTTAAATGATTTTCCAAATTGAAATATTGAGTAATAGTAATATTAACACGCATGATTTTATTTCCAAATTCCAAACATTGTCAAATAATTTTTAGTAACATTTTTCATTTGAACTGTAGGAGCGTCAATAAAAATTTCGATAAACTAAAAGCTTTACTAAGTGAATTGAACGATAGTATGGATATTATTGTTTTATATTACAGATTTTAGCCATATAGCTCCTACATTATATTACATATTCTTACGTACAGTATGTATTATGCACCAAAATGTATTAACAAAAATGATCGAGTAATTATTTATAAAAACCAGACAATTAATCACAAGTGGGAAAAATTTAGCTCACAATATATGACAGGACTACAGCTAATAATATAACAAAATTGACGAGTAAGGCTTGTTTCACACTTACGAGGTTCCATTCGGTTCGGTTCGTTTTCGGTTGTAACCGAAAACAAACCGAACCGAACGAAACCTCTTCACACATACATGGTTCTCACACGGTTCATATAAGATTTTGTGTGTTCATCCGCAACTTTGCGTAGTGAAGTCCAATTCAGAAAAGTCTTCAAAAATTTCCACACAATCGTTTTCCATGCCTCTTGGGTCTTAAATTTATCTTCATATTTTCCACAAGTTTTGTACCACAGCGCTACTTTAGATTGCACAGCACAAATCAGCCGACCCACATAAACATCTGATAAATCGCTCATTTAATCAAAAAAACTGCGACTGATAATTTCCAAAAAATTGGAGGTCATAATAAACCGAACTAAAACTGACTAGACTAACTGAGTAAAACATCTGAATTAAGAGATCCAAACTGATAATTAAAAAATTAAAAAAAAAATTCAAATGATCCAATCAATTAAAAACCGAAACTTAACCGTGCATGAGTGAACGCCTTGATTGCTTTCTGTTCCCTGGACACGAATTCACACCTAATTGAAACCTGATGAAACCTATTCGTGTGCAGGGAGTGTTCGGTGCTATACGGTTTCTATCATGAATCAAAGAACTATAAGATTACGACACGCGCATGTCTCTCTCAGCTTGCTGCTTGTGCGTGACGTCACTGGGAGAGTTCGGTTCATGAATGAATGCATTAAATTGTGATGGAACATAAACAAATGCATGAAAAATTGTTTATGGTTTTCTTTTGCAGCATTGTTTTAATATTATAAACTATCAATGAGCTTATTTAGATCATAGTAAATTTTATTTGTGGGATTATATGGGTGGAAAATGAAAAAGACTTGTGCATCAGAACCGCTATAACTAATTTTCGAAGAAATTGTCTTTGAGTGACAAACAAATGTGGAAATACGTAATACACTTTTTTGTAAAATCATATCAACCATTCCTTATCCAAAGCAAAAAAAACTCAACTATAACACAAATGATGGAAATGTTCAGTGCTGGCAGCCCTTTCCCAACGAAGCAGCAATAAGTCTACCATAACAAGCTCACACTTAAATACTCTTATCCTTTGAATTTCGTTCTCATAGGAGGATTTCATCGAAAGCTTCAGCGGTTAAACGTTGTTTGAGGCTGCCATCCGAAAAATTTTCAAAACTCGGAAAATTTAAAAATTGGTTTCTTATTTTTATTGCAAATGCTTCGCATATGAGTACGTAATTTGAAGCATCCGTTGGTGCAATATTTACGAAAGTGGCCAATGCTGGTTACCTTGTGTTAGCAGCAAAGCAAAATATATACCAAATCTGCTTCACGTTAAGTTACACCCAACCAGTAAATTTCGTTTCGATTGAATCACTGCGCTGGAAGTTATACGGGTGAAAACAATTTTAGGGTTGCCACCCTCAAAACTTTTCAAATTTTCAAAGCGCTAATATTCGTTGTTAATTTTCATTGCACGATCATTCCCATTTGCGAATCTAATAGCATAATTGCTCAGTAAATAAATTCCACAAAATTACAAAAATGATCACAGCTGGCAACCCTTTCATGATTTTTCTACGAAACTCCTACGACATTTGGTTCACATGAAGGTCCGCTTACTGTGTAAACTTATACTTTTGTCAAATAAAATCCGAACTTGTTTTTACTTGCAGCATCAATCTTCGTGAGTTTCGCAGCACAACAATTATTTTCAATACACCACTCTATTCGAAAATAATTTTCGACACGCCACCCAATCTACCTGCCATGTAAACTCAGGCACGATTCCAAATACCCACAGCTTCTGGAACACGTTGTGCTAGTAACTCAAACAATGACATCAGTCTTTTAATTAAAATATTAATTCCACAACCATTTTGTTGGGGCACCAGCCTTTTTAATTAAAATATTATTTCCACAACAATTTTGTTGGGGCACCAACAATTTTTTTTTATTAAATGGTATATGTGATTGGTGTTGATGGAACAGAGCCTTAAGAAACGAGAGAAAATTCCGGATAAAATAATTTTTGGACTCTGAATTTCAATCTGTTGAGCCAGTGGAAGATGTGCTATGTCGATTAAAACCAGGGATTTCGAGTCTGGTAGTTAGATTACGATTAAAAAATAATCTTACTTGGCTTGCAAAAAGTACTAAAGGTTTTTATATACACAAGACATGGACATATCTACATCTATTTTAATATCTGGGTCACCTTCATTGGTCATCCTTTATTAGACTTTTAGTAAAAAAAAACACAGTGGCACCGCTACAATTTCACCAGGAAAAATCTTTCCACTCAATTTCACGCAAAGGCAACTGACGGTAATCAAATTTTTATCTGATCTTAAAATGGAAAATTATTCTCCATTCCGGTCACCATGGTACGCTAACTGAAGAACTCCTGAACGTTTCAGCATCATCAGACGGGGAGAGTTATTTCGGTATGATTTCTACGAGCACCGACAGTGGCGATGGTAGTCAGCATAAATCACAACAGGAATGAACTTCAAAATTTAATTAGGATTAGGGGTGGCCTTAATGGAGAAGTATACTTTATCAGGATTCTCGTTAGGTAAAATAATCATCAGCAGTTTTCCAGCTAAGTAGGGAATTAAAAAAATTGTAGTTGGTGGATTTATCCTAGAGAACTTTTTTGGAGTATAACCACTAATTATGCTGTTTTAGTGATTTGCAAATATGGCGTCAAGTTACAGGTGAAAAGTAAAAAAATTGTCAAAACACTGCTGGTGGTATATCAAAATTTATATGATTATCTTAGGAAGATTCGACTGGGAAAAGTATTTGAAACAATCGTCGTTGGTCTTTTTATTCAATAATTTGAATGTTTTCCTGCCGAAATAACAAATAATTTACTTGATTACCGGAATCGAATGAAACAACTCTTAACATAGTTAGTTTCAAGTAAATAAAGTTACACTTGTTATACACTAGCCAGTTACAAGACGTATGAAAGGATATAAATGTGATATATATGAATTTTACAAATCAAAATAACTTTGAGCTGCTTAGAGCAACCAAATCGCTCGTGAATAGGGATGAGCCGATACTTTTGTCACTGTTACTGGGGATCTCGTATTTTCCTGTCACTGTTCCTCCTTATTCCTGAAATTCTAAAGTAACAGTTCCTTCAGTACTAAATATGCCACCTCATATGATCCACATACATAATAAATTACAAATATATAAAACAGAGTTTAGGCGGACGAACGTGTGCAGGATGAAAAAGCGACAAAGTAACAGTTTCAGTTCGTAATGTAAATATATTATTTTATTTTATTTATTAGCCAAACAAGGAATAAATTTAATATATATATATGTATAGATATATATATACATATATATATCTATATATATATATATATATATATATATATATATATATATATATATATATATATATATATATATATATGTATATATATATATATGTATATATATATATATATATATTTATATATATATATATATATATATATATATATATAGGAATAGAGGAAAAGGAATAAATTTATTATATATATATATATATATATATATATATATATATAGGAATAGAGGAAAAGGAATAAATTTGATATATATATATATATATATATATATATATATATATAAATAAATATATATATATATATATATATATATATATATATATATATATATATAAATAAATATATATATATATATATATATATATATATATATATATATATATATATATATATATATATATATATATATATATATATATATATATATATATATATATATATAGAAAAACGACACAAATTTAAAACAAGGAAAGGAAAAAACTACAAATGAATACAATACTAACAAAGAAGT